>JBBBDQ010001509.1:2260000-2347500 GCA_037127315.1 Ascarosepion bandense | reverse complement strand
AAAATAAAACAGAATTCATTATTGGTGACCACACTCTTAAGAGCATAAGGTATGCAGATGACAGTATTGATGCATGATACAGAAAATAAAACAGAATTCATTATTGGTGACCACACTCTTAAGAGCATAAGGTATGCAGATGACAGTATTGATGCATGATACAGAAAATAAAACAGAATTCATTATTGGTGACCACACTCTTAAAAGCATAAGGTATGCAGATGAGAGTATGGATGCATGATGCAGAAAATAAAACAGAATTCATTATTGGTGACCACACTCTTAAGAGCATAAGGTATGCAGATGACAGTATTGATGCATGATGCAGAAAATAAAACAGAATTCATTATTGGTGACCACACTCATAAGAGCATAAGGTATGCAGATGACAGTATTGATGCATGATGCAGAAAATAAAACAGAATTCATTATTGGTGACCACACTCTTAAGAGCATAAGGTATGCAGATGACAGTATGGATGCATGATGCAGAAAATAAAACAGAATTCATTATTGGTGACCACACTCTTAAGAGCATAAGGTATGCAGATGACAGTATGGATGCATGATGCAGAAAATAAAACAGAATTCATTATTGGTGACCACACTCTTAAGAGCATAAGGTATGCAGATGACAGTATTGATGCATGATACAGAAAATAAAACAGAATTCATTATTGGTGACCACACTCTTAAGAGCATAAGGTATGCAGATGACAGTATGGATGCATGATGCAGAAAATAAAACAGAATTCATTATTGGTGACCACACTCTTAAGAGCATAAGGTATGCAGATGACAGTATGGATGCATGATGCAGAAAATAAAACAGAATTCATTATTGGTGACCACACTCTTAAGAGCATAAGGTATGCAGATGACAGTATTGATGCATGATACAGAAAATAAAACAGAATTCGTTATTGGTGACCACACTCTTAAGAGCATAAGGTATGCAGATGACAGTATTGATGCATGATACAGAAAATAAAACAGAATTCATTATTGGTGACCACACTCATAAAAGCATAAGGTATGCAGTTGACAGTATGGATGCATGATGCAGAAAATAAAACAGAATTCATTATTGGTGACCACACTCTTAAGAGCATAAGGTATGCAGATGACAGTATGGATGCATGATACAGAAAATAAAACAGAATTCATTATTGGTGACCACACTCTTAAGAGCATAAGGTATGCAGATGACAGTATTGATGCATGATGCAGAAAATAAAACAGAATTCATTATTGGTGACCACACTCTTAAGAGCATAAGGTATGCAGATGACAGTATGGATGCATGATGCAGAAAATAAAATATAAAACAGCTTCAACAGAATAGAGCGAAAACGTATGAGAAGAAATGACTAAACACTAATTGCAATGAGACAACGTATTACAATCAACAAGCGAAATTGTCCAACAGGCAAGATACAATACAAGCAAATATATTGATTTGAAAACACGAGAAAGATTTCAACAGAGGACTGTCAGTGCGACATTAAAATTTGAACGCGCATTCAAATAGGAACCGACATCATCCAAATAATAAGCTAATTATTAAGGATCTAAAATATTTTTATTAGGAACAAGTGAAAGAAACTGAACTGTTACGTAATATCTGTTCTCCTATATGGTAATGAATGCTGGACAATCTCACAGGTGAAGAAGTGATAGGAAGAAAGAGAATTATGGTTCTACAAGTAAAAGATTACTGAACTGTTTTTAATATCAGTCCTTCTATAAAGCAATGTATGCTGGACAATCTCTTCACAAATGAAGAAGTGATATGAAGCAACAGAAATGTAGTTCTACAAAGAAAAGAGTACTGAACTCTTACGTAATATCTGTCTTCCTATATGGCAAAGAATGCTGGACAATTTCCTCACAAATGAAGAAGTGATATGAAGCAACAGAAATGTAGTTCTACAAAGAAAAGAGTATTGAACTCTTACGTAATATCTGTCTTCCTATATGGCAAAGAATGCTGGACAATTTCCTCACAAATGAAGAAGTGATATGAAGCAACAGAAATGTAGTTCTACAAAGAAAAGAGTACTGAACTCTTACGTAATATCTGTCTTCCTATATGGCAAAGAATGCTGGACAATTTCCTCACAAATGAAGAATTGATATGAAGCAACAGAAATGTAGTTCTACAAAGAAAAGGGTACTGAACTCTTACGCAATATCTGTCTTCCTATATGGCAAAGAACGCTGGACAATTTACTCACAAATGAAGAAGCGATATGAAGCAACAGAAATGCAGTTCTACAAAGAAAAGAGTACTGAACTCTTACGTAATATCTGTCTTCCTATATGGCAAAGAATTCTGGACAATTTCCTCATAAATTAAGAAGTTATATGAAGCAACAGAAATGTAGTTCTACAAAGAAAAGGGTACTGAACTCTTACGCAATATCTGTCTTCCTATATGGCAAAGAACGCTGGACAATTTACTCACAAATGAAGAAGCGATATGAAGCAACAAAGAAATGCAGTTCTACAAAGAAAAGAGTACTGAACTCTTACGTAATATCTGTCTTCCTATATGGCAAAGAATGCTGGACAATTTCCTCACAAATGAAGAATTGATATGAAGCAACAGAAATGTAGTTCTACAAAGAAAAGGGTACTGAACTCTTACGCAATATCTGTCTTCCTATATGGCAAAGAACGCTGGACAATTTACTCACAAATGAAGAAGTGATATGAAGCAACAGAAATGTAGTTCTACAAAGAAAAGAGTACTGAACTCTTACGTAATATCTGTCTTCCTATATGGCAAAGAATGCTGGACAATTGCCTAACAAATGAAAAAATAATATGAAGCAACAGAAATGTAGTTCTACAAAGAAAAGAGTACTGAACTCTTACGTGATATCTGTCTTCCTATATGGCAAAGAATGCTGGACAATTTCCTCACAAATGAAGAAGTAATATGAAACAACGGAATTGTAGTTCTACAAAGAAAAGAGTACTGAACTCTTACGTAATATCTGTCTTCCTATATGGCAAAGAATTCTGGACAATTTCCTCATAAATTAAGAAGTTATATGAAGCAACAGAAATATAGTTTTACAAAGAAAAGAGTACTGAACTCTTACGTAATATCTGTCTTCCTATATGGCAAATAATTCTGGACAATTTCCTCACAAATGAAGAAGTGATATGAAGCAACAGAAATGTAGTTCTACAAAGAAAAGAGTACTGAACTCTTACGTAATATCTGTTTTCCTATATGGCAAAGAATGCTGGACAATTTCCTCACAAATGAAGAAGTGATATGAAGCAACACAAACGTAGTTCTACAAAGAAAAGAGTACTGAACTCTTACGTAATATCTGTCTTCCTATATGGCAAAGAATGCTGGACAATTTCCTCACAAATGAAGAAGTGATATGAAGCAACAGAAATGTAGTTCTACAAAGAAAAGGGTACTGAACTCTTACGTAATATCTGTCTTCCTATATGGCAAAGAACGCTGGACAATTTCCTCACAAATGAAGAAGTGATATGAAGCAACAGAAATATAGTTCTACAAAGAAAAGAGTACTGAACTCTTACGTAATATCTGTCTTCCTATATGGCAACGAATGCTGGAAAATTTCCTCACAAATAAATAATTGATATGAAGCAACAGAAATGTAGTTCTACAAAGAAAAGAGTACTGAACTCTTACGTAATATATGTCTTCCTATATGGCAAAGAATGCTGGACAATTTCCTCACAAATGAAGCAGTAATATGAAGCAACAAAATGTAGTTCTACAAAGAAAAGTGTACTGAACTCTTACGTAATATCTGTCTTCCTATATGGCAAAGAACGCTGGACAATTTACTCACAAATGAAGAAGTGATATGAAGCAACAGAAATGTAGTTCTACAAAGAAAAAGTACTGAACTCATACGTAATATCTGTCTTCCTATATGGCAAAGAATGCTGGACAATTTCCTCACAAATGAAGAAGTGATATGAAGCAACAGAAATGTAGTTCTACAAAGAAAGGTGTAAGAAACTGTTGTGTAATATCAGTCCACAAACCTAATATGTTTGCGACGATAATGTTTAGAGAAAATCGAAGCAAGTGAATCACTTATATTTAATTTCAGGAAGAAAGAGTTGATATTTTAGGGCAATTGAAAGAGCAGATTAGCGAGTTTGCAAAATGAAAGAAAATAATATTGTGAACTATAAAACATAACATATAGAGGAGACATATTATCGCCAAAAATTAGAAAAGATACGACACCTAGAATAGGAAGGAGAAAAGGAAGAGGAGGAGGAGGAAATAGAAGAAGAAGAAGTTGAAGAAGAAGACAACGACGAAAAATAGAAGAATAAGAAGGACTAGGGATAGAAATATGAAAACGTTTTAATTAGAAACTAAGTGGTTCCTGTTGTGGTTTGAACTTTGTGTTTGATAAAGAAAATTACCATTGAAAATGTCAACAAAATCTGTCGTGCAAAACCTCTCCAAAGAAAGCAGTAGTCCTAACAAGCACAGCCTATATCCTTCGATGCGTATGTGATTAAAAACAAATGAAGATCAAAAATAATTTATAACAGTGATAGTATTAACACCCACAATATGAAATAAAAAAAAAATTGCAATATTATTGTTCCTCAAATAGCAGCTCATCTTCAGCCAAGTATTCATCGTCGTAACATAGCATCCATGTGACATTTCTCTCAATATTTTCATTGTCATTCTTTTGGATAAAATTTCAGCGACGTTACTTAAAATTAATGGATTTGCAATCATATACGCGCAAATACCTTTGGGAAAGGTATTAATCCGTCTCTTCTCTCCAGTTATGGGTCAAATAACAGCACGGATTGGGTTCTATAGCCTTGGTTGGCAACCAGTCTACTGCAGAAAGCAATGGCAACCTATTGCGGGATAATCTTCTGCCCAGTCAGTCATGTCTCGTTGGAGACATGATCGCCCAAGCGTGTATCACGTATGGCACTTAAATGACTGACTGACTGAATGTAATGGTTGGAAACATGATTAAGGCTTCTACTGAGCATAAAGTCGGGGATTGTTTTTCTATTGTTATGAAGTAATAAACTGATCCCCCACTAATTAATACTTATTAATACAATCCATCCCTCCCCCTCCAGCTATTAGTCAAATAACAGGACGAATTGGGTTCTATAGCCTTGGTTGGCAACCAGTCTACCGCAGAAAGCAATTGCAACCTACTGCGGTATAATCTTCTGCCCAGTCAGTCATGTCTCTTTGGAGACATGCTCGCCCAAGCGTGTATCACGTATGGCACTTAACTGACTGACTAGTTTATCAGCAAGGTGCCATAATTTTACAGTTGAAATGGCTAGAGGTAACTATATTCCTGTTTCTTGCTTTTAACTCAACTTTGATCGTCAAAAATTTAAATGCAACGGAAATAGTTATCTTCTGTCTTCTTATTTCCCGTTCTTTTGTTGTTCTATCTCTCTTCTTGTGCTTTCTTCTTTTCACAGTAATATAACACCTATGCTAACAGTTTCTTCTCTCACCTGTGGAATTCTCTTCCGGCTTTCAAGTCAAGTTTGATCTTCAAAGATTTAAATGCAATCTCAATCCTTATCCTCTGTCTTCTTAAGTCCTATTCTTTTATTGTTCTCGCTTTTTAATTATGTTTTCTTCTCATATTATTATAATTACTACGCTATCAGGTTCTTTCTCCCGCTTGTGGAAATCTCTTCCGGCTTCTTGCTTTCAAGTCTAGTTTGATCTTCCAAAATTTAGTTGCAATATCAGTCGTTATCTTCTGGCTTCTTAATTCCTGTTCTTTTATTGTTTTCTTTCCTTAAATATGTACTCATCTTCTTATAATATATCAAGTCCTCGCTTGTGGAACTCTCTTTCGGTTTCTTGTTTTCAGGTAAAATTTGATATTTAAGATTTAAATGCATTCACAATCATTTTCTTCGGTCTTTTTTTGAATACAATCTCACATTCAAAATTGTTTTTATATTTTATCACACTCAATAACCCTTTGAATTTCAGTGACTGGGAGTGAAATGAAATAAAAACTTAACATGCATGTGCTTCGTTTTGGTGAATTAAAATTGTCCACAGCAGATTAGTTAGTTAAGTGCCATACGTGATACACGCTTTGGGCGATCATGTCTCTTTCGAGACATGACTGACGATGGAATCCAGGTGATAGTCTTTAAGAAGTGTGCTCCTGAACTTTTCCCTGTCCTCTCTAAACTGTTTAACTACTGCCTTTCTGTTTCCTGCTTTCCTGCATGCTGGAAGTTCTCTTCAGTCGTTCCTGTATTTAAGAATTGTGGTGAACCCTCGGACCCATCCAACTATCGTCCTATCAGTCTTCTACCGATATTCGGAAAAGTATTCGAGGCCATAATCAATGCTGAAATAGTTCAACATCTTACTGCCCACAAACTCTTCTCTGACAGGCAATATGGGTTCCGCTTTGCCAGGTCCACGGCCGACTTGCTAACAACCGTAAAGGAGTACATTCTCCAGGACCTTGATGAGTCTGACGAGGCTCGCGTGGTTGGTCTGGACAACTCCAAGGCTTTTGACAGGGTTTGGCACTCTGGCCTCCTATGCAAGCTACGGGGTTACGGTATTACCGGTCGCCTGCTTGACCAAATCCAATCTTTTTTAAATAACCGCAAAATGAAGGTCGTTTTGAATGGGCATGCCTCTTCATCCTACAGTACGAATGCTGGTGTCCCACAGGGCTCTATCCTGGGCCCGACGCTCTTCCTTATTTTCATCAACGACCTCCCAGACGAGATCAGTTCCCAAGTAGGCATCTACGCAGATGACACCACAATATACTCCCACACCAGTAAGAAACCTGTCTTGGCGGACAGACATAATCTCGCTGTTGACCTTGAACGGGATCTACACTCTGTGGTGAACAGGGGCAAGAAGTAGCTTGCCAAATTCAATGCGTCTAAGACCAAGCTGTTGTCTGTTAACCATCACTGGCAACCTCTCCTGCCTCCCATAAGCATGGACCAAGCGATTCTCCCTGAGAGCAACAGACTAAGCCTCCTCGGCCTTACCCTCTCCTCAGACATCAAATGGAACCACTATATTGAATCCATAGCTAAATTTGGGTCACTATGTCGATCCAGGATGTTTTTTTCCGCCTGAATCCATCCTGCATATATACAAGTCAACCATCCGTCCGTGCATGGAGTACTGCTGCCATTTATGGTCAGGTGCCCCTACCGTTCTCCTCAGTGTTCTTGACAGGCTCCAAAGGAGAGTCTGTAATGTGATAGGTACTGATCTGGCGGCTCGACTGCAGCCACTTCCCCATCGTCGAAATGTGGCCTCCCTTTGTCTGTTCTATAAATACTTTCATGGCTTCTGCTCGGACGAACTTAAGTCACTGATGCCTCCTCAACAGGTGTTTACTCGTGCAAACAGACTGGCAACTGGGTCCCACCCATTCACAGTCAGGTTAGCCAAATGTAGACGACAATTCTGCTCCTGCAGCTTCTTCCCTCGCACTTCCAGCCTGTGGAACTCGCTCCCGTATTCTTGCTTTCCTGACGGCTACAACCTCCAGAAATTTAAATGCAATGTCAATACTCATCTATTAACCACTGGACTCTAGCTCTCTCCACACCCCCGTATATCCTTCCCTTTCTCTCCACCTATGTATCTGTCATCGCACCTGCATTCTCAGCTTTCTATCGCTCCTTTCTATCTAGTTTGTACTCCTCACTCTTTTCTAATTAATCTTTTTACGTTTATGTAGCCCCCTGCACATCAGTGGCGTTTCCGCCTTGCTCGGGGTGAAATGATTAAAAAAGATATCCCTGACCTATCAAAGAGTCAGAATGAGAGCAGTATCTGATAGCATCTCACAATCTAAGGAAGAAACTTCAAGTTGCCTCGGCCACGTCTCGCCTTTACTTCCAATTTTCTTTTCTTCGTTTTTACTTCACTCCACCAAAGAAAACAACCACAACAACGGGACACACTAAGTACAATTTCTTTATTTGTTTCACTTTTTCCTCAGCCTGTCGCCAACTTACTAAAAAGGAAAAAGAACATAAATTTTACATAAACTGCTACAATCTCTGAACTTCTGTGGAACATTTCAAATGCCTACATTTCACTTTGAACAATTTTTTAACTACAAAACTACATGCATTTTCTCTATGAACAATTTAACGAAATTTCACTTCTATTTGTTTTCTAACACTTTTGTCATTCTGCTAATAAATCTTTGCAAACGAAATATGTTTTTTCACATTTCAACATCCAACCTTCATCCTTCTGATATTTAAATTGTGGGGCGTTCCGACGTATTTGGCACAAAGCCAATTTACCAAGCATCACCGAGGCCCATACAATCTGGCGACTCGGTTTCAGTCACTATCTCATCAACAGTAAGGTTAGCTCTCTGTGACGTTTCTTTAAATATTTCCAAGGCAATTATTCAGACGGGTTCTTCGCTGAGGTATCTTTACTCTTTGAATGTAAGCGCAGTACTATCAGGCGTCGAAATCTCATCAATTTACAGTTGAGTTAGTTAAATGTAGCCGTAAATTCTATGCTGACTGTTTTGTCTCGCACTTCTGCATTGTAGAACTTCCTTTCGACTTCATGCTTTCCAGCCAACTTTAATCTGCTAAAATTTAAATCTAGTGTCAATCGCTATCTACTGTCCACCTGATTACTTTTTCTCTTCTTGCTAATTCTTAACGTTTTTCCCCTGTTTTTCCATACATTATAACCTCTTGTTATTCTGATTAAAATATGACAATACCTTGATTATGTCATTATTGTTTTTTACTTTTATGTGATATACATTTTAGTTGTTGCTGCTATGGAAAATCTTCAATCTATCTGGGTGTTTTTTCTACAATTATTTGTTTCAAAATCTGCAGCAGTAGCCAACATGTTTGAAAAAATACAATGGTCGCCAAGATCTACAGGCTTCATTCACCTAAAGCAAATTTTACCCATTGATGATTTGTATGCAACTTATAGTTTAGATGTTTCTGAAAAAGTTCGGCGCCATGTTTAGTATCTATTTTTTTTATTTAACTCGGCGATTTAAAAATAGCGATTTAGTTTAAAGTTTTAGGTTTGTAGCAATTTAAGGGTTTTGGCAAAACTATTTTTCACACTATCTTCCATTTTTACATCTTCTGTTCTAATTGTTTTTATAGGTGAACAAAAAACTGATATATTTCAAGTGTTTAATATCTACTAATTCCATAAACTGAATTTTATTAATGACTTAAACAACTTGCTGTCACTCTTTTCATTCCAGTCCCATATTATACATTTTTTATGAAAAACTAGCACTATAGTCCGGCGTTGCTCGGGTGTAATGAAAGCTTTAAAACTAATCCATGGTCCTGGAGCTCAGACTCAGCCTAAAGAATAATTGAAATAAAAATAATTGCGACAATTTACACATCGCATATGCACACAGACACGCACACACACACACACACACACACACACACACACACATATATATATATGTGCTAGCAGTATAGCCCGGCAGTGCTTGGGTGCAATGAAAGCTTTAAAACTAATCCATAGTCCTGGAGTTCAGACTCAGCCTAAGAAATATTTGTGAGAAGTTTGATGACAATCGGATAAAAATTGTGGATTTGTATAAAGGACATACAGACAGATAAACAGACACACACACACACACACACACACACACACACACACACACACACAAATATCTTGCCTTTTATATATATATTATCGATTTTCTGCACGGTTGTAAGAACTTCAACCTTGAAACTTGTGAATATCGTTTCTTATGTCTTTGTCTATGAGTTTATCAAATTTGATTAAAATCGGACCACTCCTTCTATAACCCGATTTTATCGATTTTTGATATTTATCGGGGGTACCTCGACACAAAAATTGGCTAAGAACACTCGCAGACGCTTATAGTTCAACTGTGTAAATTTTCAAGAAAATCGGTTCAGCCTTTTCGGAGTCTGTATGTAACGGATACATACACACATACACACACACAAAGTTCCATTTATGAATAAGTTTAGATCTTATTTCGTTCTAAGATTAAATTCATGAGAGCACTTGTTCACGGACATCGATTTTTTCAAGATAATATTAATTATAATAATAAAATTATAATTCCTCATTTCTAATAATAATACTAAACATACGAATTAGTAATGTTTAATAATAATAATAATAATTCATCATCTTCATTAATAACAATGATGATAATTGTTCATCTCTAATGATAATAATTGTTATGATAATTTATTCATGATACACATGAACTCGTCTAAACAATAAATAAGCAGCAGTTCCTGTTTTGTGCTTATCAGAGAGAAATCGAATGAAAAAAGTCTATCTAACTTGCACTAAACTAGAGCATGAGCTGCTAAATTACAAGAATTTAAGAGGCCCGAAGTTCTTAGATGTAGAAATCCCACTACTATTAGTTTCTAACACGAACTGTTTGTCAGATTTGGGGTAGTCGATTTTTTTAGTGTCGGACAATGGGATACAATTTACTTACGGCGATTTTAAGGATTTTTGTGAGACCTTCCAGATCAATCATATGACGGTCGCTCCATATCACCCAAGGCCCAACGGTGTATAGAATGATGCCCAACGACAGCACACTATAATCATTACCCTCATCTGATGTAATATTTGCGCGTGAAATCAGGTCTGTGTTTAATAAGCTACATCCCCCACCCACAAAAAAAAAAAAATTAGTCGAAAAAATACGGTACCTACAAAACCCTACCAACTCAGAGAGAACGTTTTTTTTTTTCAGGATGTTTCAGGATAATAAATGTTTCTGGGAAATAGACACAATTAAGAAAAGAGTAGGAAATATGGTCTACAAAATTAAAAGTCCCAAATATAGTCACAAAACACATTTAAACCAAATCAGAAAACGTCTGTCGGACGATGCTGAGACCGGTCCTCCTGAAGAGAAATAAGTAATGAATATCCTTTACGATACTTTTGAGTTGCTAATACCACACGGGGCCCCGGAAGAGCGTCGATTAAAAAGAAAAGGAAAATCACGGACATTCTTGTCGTTAATAAAAAAACAACAAAATTATATATATATCTCAAAACTCATGCGGAGGTGATACTTACGAGGAAGGTGTTATGGTAATTTACCCATGGCACACATGAACTCTCCGAAACTATGATTGAGCTGTAGTTTTTACTTTGTACTGAGCAGGGAGAGGTATTTCCAGCAGATAGCTCTGACAACCGGACCAATACTTGTCACACTGGTGATCTTCTCATACTGTATCTGTTTATACTACAAATATTTGTTTAACTCTATTCCGTTTTTATGTCATTATTTCTGAGCCCTAACCAGATCACAACATTAATAATGGTATTTTCTCATCCCCTAAATAAAAATAATGATGATTCTTCATCTCTAATAATAATTATAACAATGATAATTTCTCATATCCAATAATAATAATAATAATAATAATAATAATGATAATAATAATAATAATAATAACCAATGCAAAGATATTTTACAGGGAAATAGGTAAAAAAACAATTGAGGTGACAGTACCCCCCAAAAAATGGAAGAAGTTATACAGTTCTGAAAAAAATATGGGCTTGCCGTAAAGAACATAAGAAAAAGCCTACTGGATTGCGCAAGAGATAGAACGAATGAAAAATAAACCAGAACAGACATGGGCTGGAATCACAGAAGAGGATGTTAAAAGTCCACTGAAAAAAGCACACAATTGGAAATTTCCAGGAATAGATAAAATTCTTAACTTTTGGCTATATTATTTAAACACAGCACATAAAAAATCTATCCAAAGAACTTCAAGAAATTGTTAAAGATCCCACAAAAATTCCAGCATGGATGACCAAAGGAATTACATTTCTTCTACGCAAGAATAGTGACACAAATTACCCGAAAAACTACAAACCAATTACATGCCTTCCGATAACATACAAACTATTAACATCTATTTTAACAAAACAGACATATTTCTTCTTGGAAAGAAATGGCACACTATCGCTTGAACAAAAAGGGTGAAAACGTGGCTGTTACGGATGTAAAGACGAATTACTTATTAACAAGATGATCTTGGAAAACTGCGAAAATGCAAAGAAAAAATCTTAGTAATACCTGGATAGATTATCGTAAGGCATTCGATAGTGTACCACATTCCTGGAACTTAAAGACTTTAAATATATACAAGATATCACCCGTCATAAAAAAAATTGTCTTGTTAAGTACAGCCCACATAATAAGGAGAAATCTGTCTATGTAACGCTAGGGATGATGGGGGAATTTTTTTTTTAATCCTATTACCCCGAGAAATGCGGTAATGCTACTGATGTGCAGGGGACTACATAAGAGTAAAAAGGTTAAGTAGAAGAGAGTGAAGAGGAAGACAAACCAGTTAGAAAGGGGCAATAGAAGGATGGGAATAAAGGTGTCATGACAATTTCAAAGGTGGAGAGAAAGGAAAGGATATACGGGGTGGGGACAGAAAGAATCACGTGGTTAACAGATGAGTATAAACATTGCATTTAAATTCCTGGAGGTTGTAGCCGTCAAGAAAGCAAGAATATGGAAGCGAGTACCACAGGCTGGAAGTGCGAGAGAAGAAGCTGCAGGAGTAGAATTGTCGTCTGCATTTGGTTAATCTAACTGTGAATGGGTGGGAACCAGTTGCCAAGCTGGTTGCACGAGTAAACACCTGTTGCAGAGGTACCAGTGACGTAAGTTCGTGGGAGCAGAAGCCATGAAAGTATTTATAGAACAGACAAATAGAAGCCACATTTCGTCGGTGGGGAAGTGACTGTAGTCGAGCCGCCAAGTCGGTACCTATAACATTACTGATTCTCCTTTGGAGCTTGTCGAGAACACTGAGATGAACAGAAGGGGCGCCTGACATGTCAGCAGTATTCCATGCACGGACGAATGATTGATTTGTATATATGCAGGAAGGATTCAGACGGGAAAAACATCCTGGCCCGACACAGTGACCCAACCTTCTTAGCAGTGGATTTAGCTATGGAAGATGTAGTGGTTCCATTTGAGATCAGAGAAGAGGGTAAGGCTGAGGAGGCGCAGTGTATTGCTCTCAGGGAGAGTCGCTTGGTTCATGCTTATGGGAGGCAGGAGAGGTTGCCTGTGATGATTGACAGACAACAGCTTGGTCTTAGACGCATTGAAATTGACAAGCCACCTATTGCCCCAATTCACCACAGAATGTAGATCCCGTTCAAGATCAGTAGCGAGGTTATGTTTGCCCGCCACGACGGGTTTCTTACTGATGCGGGAGTAAATTGTGGTGTCATCTGCGTAAATGCCTACTTGGCACTTGATCTCATATGGGAGGTCATTGATGAAAATAAGGAAGAGCGTCGGGCCCAGGATAGAGCCCTGTGGGACACCAGCATTTGTGCTGTAGGATGAAGAGGCACGCCCATTCAAAACGACCTTCATTTTGCGGTTATTTAAGAAAGATTGGATTAGGTCAAGCAGGCGACCGGTAATACCATAACCGCGTAGTTTGCATAGGAGGCCAGGGTGCCAAACCCGGTCGAAAGCCTTGGAGATGTCCAGAGCAACCACGCGAGCCTCGTTAGACTCATCAAGGTCTGGAGCATGTACTCCGTTACGGTTGCTAGCATGTCGGCCGTGGACCTGGCAAAGCGGAAGCCATACTGCCTGTCAGAGAAGAGTTTGTGGGCAGTAAGATGTTGAACTATTTCAGCATTGATTATGGCCTCGAACACTTTCCCGAAAATTGGTAGAAGACTGATAGGGCGATAGTTGGATGGGTCCGAGGGGTCACCACAGTTCTTAAATACAGGAACGACTGAAGAGAACTTCCAGCATGCAGGAAAACAGGAAGCAGAAAGACAGTATTTATACAGTTTAGAGAGGACAGGGGAGAGTTCAGGAGCACATCTCATAAGGACTATCACCGGGATTCCATCGCCACCGCTCGCCTTATGGGGGTCAAATTTTGAAACTACTGCCGGGGTAATATATACGTCGTACAGTTTAGCCTCAGTTCTAATAGGGAAGTCAGGTGAGGGTACTCCAGAGAAAAAACATTAAATGAAGCTATATCAACGCACCACGACCTGCCTTAGGTTTCCCGGCAGACTTGGTAGGTAGTGCGACTATAGCAGAAATAAAAATTCGATGAAAAATGACATAATGATAATAATAATAATAATAATAATAATAATAATAATAATAATGCAGGTTTTGTGATAAACACCAAGAAACAATAGACCACCTAATCTCAGGCTGTTCTGTGCTTGCCCCAAACGAATATAAAAATCGCCACGATAGAGTTGGGCAATATTTACATTGGGCAATGTGCAAACATTATGGAAAAGCTGTAAACAAACACTGGTATGAACATCATCCAGCACCGGTTACAGAAATAGAAGATGTAACCATTCTATGGGATTACACCATCTACACAGACAGAAAAATTGAAGCAAACAGGCCAGACATTATTGTTAAAAACCAGAAGGAGAAAACTTGTCTATTAATTGATATGGCTTGTCCAGCGGATTGTAACATAGCAATCAAGGAATTTGAAAAACTGTCAAAATATAAAGACCTGGAAATTGAAATAGAAAAAATGTGGAAATTGAAAACAAGAGTTGTGCCAGTGATAGTAGGTGCACTTGGAATGATAAAAAATGGAACAAAACAACACATTGAAAGAATCCCTGGAAACCCCAGCTTAAGAGATATACAAAAAATTGTCTTATTAAGTACAGCCCACACACTAAGGAAAACTTTATCTATGTAATGCTGGGGATGATAGGGAAGATAGAAAAACATGAAATGAAGCCGTAACAACACGCCACTACCTGCCTTAGGTCTCCCCGCAGACTTGGTTGGTAGTGAGACCAAAGCAGAAATCGAAATATGATGAAAAATGACATAATAATAATAATTTCTTAGGATAATAATAACGATGATTACTCCTCTTCAATCATAAAATATTAAAATGAAGGTTCTTTGACAAATACTAGGAATCAATAGATCATCTAATCTCAAGATGTTTTAATCACCACAATAGAGTGGGGCAACATTTACACAGAACAATATGTAAACAAACACTGGTATGAACATCACCTAGCACCGGTTATAGAAATAGGTGTCACCATTCTATGGGATTATACCATCTAGGGAGATACGAACATTGGAAGCATATAGCAAATAGGTCGGAAATTATTATCAAAAACCGAAAAGACGAAAACCTCCCAACTAATTCATGTGGTTTGTTGTAACATAGCAACCATGAGATTTGAACAACTATCAAAATATAAAGACCTGAAAAATGAAATAAAAATTTGAAGCAAAAAAAAAAAACAGGAACAAAAAAAAATTTTTTGAAAGAATCATTGAAAACTCTAGCTTAAGAGATATATAAAGATTGTCTTAATAAGAACAGTAGACATACTAGGAAAAAATTTATATCCGAACGCGAATTGGCATGGTGAAGGAAGCATTCCACAAGTTGGGCAAAGTATTAAGAAACAGAACAATTTCGCTAGAAACAAAGAAGAGAGTACTGGATGGCTATGTGATGTCGGTTCTTCAATATGGCAGTGAATGTTGGACAATATCATCAACTGAAATGTGGTTCTACAGAAGCATACTGGATATAAAGTGGGGGATCAATTACATATTACAAGCACTATAAAAACTGACCCCTCATTTTGTGGTCACATGTTTCTATACATTTATATTTCCGAGATCCAAAAGCACAAGGACGCATTCCAAAAGCTGAGCAAAGTATTAAGAAAAAGGAAAATTTCGCTAGAAACAAAGAAAAGAGTACTGGATTGGTAATTGCTATCTACTGTCCTGATTACTCTCTTCTCTTTCTGCTCAATATAATGTTTCAGTTCCTATTTCATCGGTTCTTTTATTGTCCTCTCTTATAAAAGTGTTTCTCTTTTTCTCGTATTCTTTCAAAATTAAAAACCTTTTCAATCTTATAGGCTTTATTGCCCTTTTTGTGGTGAAATGTTCATAACAAAATATCTTTTTTTATAAACATTTTTATATAAACATATATATAAACATTTTTATAAACATTTCACCACAAAAAGGGCAATAAAGCCTATAAGATTGAAAAGGTTTTTAAGTTTGAAAGAATAGATGGATATTAACCTAACATAATAGCTTGTGTAAATGTTTGGTAGAAAATGGTGTGACAGGACCCTAAACATAAAATAATTTACAACAGTTTCAAATTATAAGGCTTAGAGAAAATGACAATCGCCCACGTCCTGGATCGCAACAGAAGAAGCTCTTCTCATTATTTTAAAAAAATAAAAAAAGATGTGAGAGTGTAACAACCTAGCAGAAACGAATAGAGAAATGAGTTTAAGTTTAAAACGAAAATTCGTTAATAATAGAAAATTGTTTAATTTGTCAGCTCATCAATATTGCATTTCCGGCCTCGCGTCCAGCTGCCCACTGCTATAATTCTTGATTTCCTGCCGTACAAGTGTTGATTAATGGTAAAAGTTATTTTAATGTCATTGAATATCGTGTGCAGAGTCTCATCACACCAATGGGAGCAGAATAAAATTTTTTTCTTTTATTTTGGTGTAATACAAGCAATCCTTCATTCCACTAATGGCGTCCCTTGGCAAGCATGAACCAGTTCAAGTGAAGATGGATGAGGAAGAGCCAAACATGAGACGAGATCTTCTGTTACAAATTTTTGTTTGTTTCTGATCCTTTTTTTCATGTCAGATTTCACATTCAGAGACATTCAGAGGGTGCTTGTCTCGGTGGAGAGGCAGAAAAGAATAAATTTAAAGAAATCATGAGTTGTGTTTACATCTTATACAGAAACACAAAACTACACGTAACAAAAATTTTGATGGTTCTGAACGGGGAACAAATGTTGATAAAGTTAAATGAATGTGATTAGTACATATTTCTCATGAGAAAAGCCTATTTAGATTCTTGTGAAAATTTTTGAAAATTTGTTTTGTTTTTGTGTCACTATCACCCCGCCCTCTGTTTCGCTATGAGAATATAGACATAAAAGCATTTTTTGTATGTAGATCACATTCATAGAAAGGTTGTAAAAATATAAATAACGAACGCTATCCGTTCATGGGATAAACTAACGGTAATTTAAAGACTCTTCCAACTGATAGAATATTATAAAGAGAATGTCTGCATATTCGTGGTATCTGAATCGTAATTACAAATTAAAAGAAAAACTGAAACATAACTATAAATTTACAAAAATACAAAAAACTTTTTACCAAATAAGAAAAATTCAATCACTTGAAGAGTACGGCAAGTTGGCATTGCACTCATTTTGCACTTGATGAATAAAGACAAAATGTATTTATTTGCAAACCTTCAGCGTTTTTGCAGCTCATACTTTAAAAAAGATTACGTTTTTTTTTTGTTTTTTTTTTAATCATCTCACCCCAAGCAAGGCATTCCACTGCCACTATTGCGCATGGGGCTACATAGGGGAAGGTAAAGAGAAGGAGTGGTTAGACATAGGGAATGTCAGGAGGAAGGTGACAGATGAGTAAGGATACCGAGGATGAGGGTTGGGCAGATGGGAAGAGTGTTTGATAAAATGGGAGCAGGTTAGTGTGTTAGGAGGTGTCTATTGACCTTACATTTAAACTCCTGGAGATTGTAGCCGTCGGGGAAGCAATCGTTTGGAAGAGAATTCCACAGTCGGGAAGTGCGAGGAAAGAAACTGTTGGAGTAGAAGTTACGGCTGCATTTTATCGGTAGTTTAGGTTTAAAATCACAACGCTGCAATTTCATTCTGGTGATCAGGTAGCCTAATAGCATAGGCTTTTTTTTCTTTTAATCACATCACCCCAAGCAAGGCAGTAAGGCCACTGGTGTGCAGGGGGCTACGAAAGAGTGAATAGATTGGAAAAGAGAAAGCCGGAAATCACATCCTAAACAGGGAACAAGGGATGAGCCTCTACACCGGTTCAATAGACGTGGGTGGAGTGTGAACCGGCCGATAGTTTAGTCTATCTACTCCAATTGAGGAGAAAAAAAGAGTAAAAAGATTGGAAAAGAGCAAGCCGGAAACCACATCCTAAACAGGGAACAAGGGATGAGCCTCTACACCTGTTCAATAGACGTGGGTGGAGTGTGAACCGGGCGATAGTTTAGTTTATCTACTCCAATTGAAAAAAAAGAAAAAAGAAAAGTGAAAAGATTGGTAAAGAGAAAACCGGAAACCACATCCTAAACAGGGAACAAGGGATGAGTCTCTACACCTGTTCAATAGACGTGGGTGGAGTGTGAACTTAATTTATAACTTACTGAATCTTTATAAATTGTATCTGAACAATTTGCATGCCAAAATCATTTTATTACTAAATATTTGTGCCATTAAACATGACCTTCATTTAATTCAAAGTGAAATTACAATCAACAACTTATTCATAGTCTGATGTAACAAATTATATAGTACTGGAATTTTACTGTGATTTTTAATAAACAATACACATTTAAAACATTTTGAGAGGAGTATTATAATGTTATATACGCTCATTATCTAACAAATCATATTCATTGAGTACACTTTCTTGTCATCTTTTAGACGACTTTTACAGGTATTACTTATCAAATACATTTAAAAATTAGCATGATTTGCTTGTGGTGATTAATGTTTAGAATTCCGCTTCCAATGTATTTTCCGCGCAATGTATCTATCACAAAATGGAATTAACTTTATTTGGATCCATTCTTGAAATAGTAAAATAAAACCTGCAGAACATTTTTCTGATGACTTTGAAAACTAAATGCTCAAAATTTAGTGAAAGCTAAGAAACTAATTGCCAATGCCAATACTTATCATATAACACCCAAGCTTTCCCACCTTTTGCAGTGTTGACTTTCTAAGAAAAGTGAAGCATCAATATGCCGGATTGAACCATGCAGCAACAATAAAAATTGTCAGGAAAAGAGAAAATATGAAGCAACAGAGATATACTTTGACAAAAGAAGCTGAGTACGCCTTCTCTATTGCATGAGAATAAGATGTTTTGGTTATAAGCAAACGAACACCTGCTGAACTTTCATCCTGTATACACCCTTGTGCAAATTAATTGAAACAAATGTTTGTGTTTTCTTTCTTTCACCATAGGGTCAGTTTTAGACATACCGGAATGCAGGGTATAATCGATTTCTATTCTTTCCCCATCGGGCATACGGTCATATCACGTTGAATACACCGGTTCTCGCACAATCACTGAAGTTAAGCAACGTTGAGCCTCGTCAGTATTTAGATGGGTGACCGCTTGATAATACCAGGTGCTGTAAGCGTTTATTGACGGATGTTCGTTGTGGTGCAGTGATTGGGGCTCGGAAAGAGAAATTGGTGAGCCGAGTTCGAATTCCAGTCGAACACTCTGCATTCACATTCACTTACCCACTAGTACTCTTGGGAAAAGTATTAATCAGTCCCTTCCTTCCAGTTATGGGTTAAATAACAGGACAGGACTTGAGGCCCTGCCCTAAAACAAATCCCAATAAAACTTTCTCCATTGAGGAGAAAGCTGGCTCCACCCCGACCAGGGTGCATGAGGCTTGGACACAGATCGGGTCATTTGCAGTGGTGTGAAGTCATAGAAATTTAGTTTCGAGGTGTAAGATGAAAACTGTTTAGCCTAGAAAAAAATTCTTCGACTTTGATTTCATCAGATTTTTTACCAGTAACTATTGTCTCGACTGTCAATTAGCTGTTCTGCAGCCATTGTCGAAGATGGACGAAAATTGTAACGCAGCATGAACACACCTACACGCCTTACAGAATCATCGTGGATATTGTCGGTGTCAGCTTTTCAACTGTCAATCGTGCCATAAAGTCGAAGAAATAAACGATCAGTCCAAAACATAAGGCAACATTCGATCGGAAATAAAAAAACAACGCCAAGAGACGACGTATACATGATCAGCAAAAGTGTGATAGATCATAGGGAGGCATAGGAAGACATTATTCGTTCTGTTTCAATTAATTTGCACAAGTGTGTATCTCTGTTCACAGCTATCTATCTATCTATCTATCTATCTATCTATCTATCTAAGCTCGCAAACGTCAGGGAAAATGCAGTTGCAAAAGAAAAAGAATTCCAAAAGACTACGTATACGTCAACAGGGAAAATGTAAGAGTTCATAGGAAGACATTATTCGTTCTGTTTCAATTAATTTGCACAAGTGTATGTCTCTGTTCACATCTATCTATCTATCTATCTATCTATCTATCTATCTATCTATCTATCTATCTATCTAAGCTCCCAAACGTAAGGGAAAATGCGGTTGGAAAAGAAAAAGAATTCCAAAAGACTACATATACGTCAACAGGGAAAATGTAAGAGTTCATAGGAAGACATTATTCGTTTTGTTGCAATTAACTTCACCAAGTTATTGTTTTCCGTTGGGGCCAGATATAAAGACAGAGAGCGGCAATAGTGTTAAAAAGATATATTACAAAGACAGTAGTACAAACATATACCAATGAGTAGTTATTAGCTACTAATCGCTCATTGGTATATGTTTGCACTACTGCCTTTGTAATACCTTTTATTATTTCAGCGCTGAAAAACTACTGATATACAGGCAGATAAACACACACACACACACAACAATTTGCCTTATATATATATACATATATATATTATCGATTTTCTGCACTATTGTGTAAATCAGTTCACCCTAAATAATATGATAATCCCACTAAGACAAAAGAGATTACTTGAAGTAAAGCAAATAAAAATGGCATTAAGAAGAAGAACAGTATAAACATTTGCTACTGTTCAAAAGATGGCGGAGGAGTCTAAACCGGACAATAGGAGAAGTAAAACGTAATATATTAGCAGTCTGATCTCCTTTACCTAACTTATTGAGATATTTTGTTGTTGAGTAACGTTTCGTTTTTCGTAACAATTGAATATCTCATAATCAAGAACTGGAGATCAGATGAATTTCTAGACATACGGGCAGTTTTATATTATATAAATGACTAGCAGTATAGCCCGGCGTTGCTCAGGTGTAATGAAAGCTTTAAAACTAATCCATGGTTCTGGAGCTCAGACCCTTTGGACGTTGGCACGAAAGACTAAAAAGCAATAGTTGTTTCCAGTTAAAGCGAAACCGTAGACTGAAAGAAAAATGAATGGATAAAAGTCAAATTTTGATTTCCTGGTATCGATATCAAATAAGTGTTTTTCGTCGGAAACTGAATTTTGAAAGCTAAATAACTCCTTTGAGTAAATGGTATCATGGCTGAGACTAAGAATTACAATTATACTTACTTAGAGCCAAAGCAAAACTAAAATAAAAAGGCTGACAAAAATACAGGCATACAGGCAGATAAACCGACATACACACAAACATCTTGCCTTATATATATATATATATATTATCGATTTTCTGCACTATTGTAAGAATTGCAACCTTGAAAATTCTTAATATCGTTTCTTATGTCTTTGTCTATGAGTGTATCAAATTTGATTAAAATCGGACCATTCCTTCTATAACCCTATTTTTTTCGATTTTCGATTTTCGATATTTATCGGGGTACCTCGACACAAAACCTAGCTAAGAACACTGATAGTACAACTGTGTAAATTTTCAAGAAAATCGGTTCTGCCGTTTCGGAGTCTATAGGTAACGGACACACACACACACATACACACACACACACACATACACCAATAGACAAAGTTTCATTTGTAAATAAGTTTAGATTTCTTACTCGGCTATGAGAAGATCACCGCGTATTGATTTTTAAGGTGCGGATTTCATTTGTGCTTTTGAAACGAGAAAGTGCCTTTAGAAATACTGCATATGATCGAATGGAAATTACAGTAATTTAAACAATATATTAAATATCTTGTTCATTCCAATAATTATTTTTAACTTTTTGCATCAGGAGTTACTGATAAAAACTTGTGCATCAGATATACCGATTCATTCGACATTTTGGAAAGGTTACTCAAGACAAGCGATGTCTAAGAATGGTAGGAGAGAACTTTAATCGGAATTCTTAGATAAAATTCAATACCACTGTGAATGAAACATTCTTCAATAACGATTAACCTTAAATTTAATGTTATTTTTATTACATCCTGGGTCGATACACATCACTACCTCTTGACAAAACAACATGAACTTAGAACTTACCACCAAAGATTTTTCAGGATGAAGAGGCCAATTTTCTCACTTTTACTAGAATGGATTAATAAATGTGCTTTCCCACTCCGAAAATATTACTAATAAGGCCGTTACGATGTTCAATGGTTCTTATTATATGTTTTAAACAATCGCTCTTACCCCACAAAAACATGGATCAGGCTAGCCTACCTGAGAGCAAAACACTACACATCCTTGGCCTAACACTCTTAGCGGACATCAAGTGGAATTAATATATTGAATCCATTGCTAAACCCGCTGATAAGACGGTCGGTTTACTGTGCAGTGCCAGGAAGTTTTTCCCTTCTGAATCCATCCTGCATATATATAAATCTCCCATCGGCTCGTGTATTGAATACTGCTACCACATCTTGTTAGGTGCCCCTGATATTGTGACAAAATCCAACGGAGAATCAAGTAATACCGACTAGGCAGCTCGGCTGCAGTCGCTATATCTCACCGGCGTGACGTGGCTTCCCTTTGCCTCTTCTACAAATATGTCACGGTATTTACATGTAACCGCAATTTCTACACTAACAGCTTCTTTTCTCGCACTTCCCGCCTGTGGAATTCCCTTCCATATACTTGCTTCATCGTCAGTTACAATCACCAGAAATTTAAATGTAAGGAGAATAGACATCTCAAATTCTTGGTGATTGTATCTGTCGGGGAAGCAGGTAAATGGAAGGGAATTTCAAAGGCGGGATGTGCGAGAAAAGAAGCTGTTGGAGTAGAATTTGCGTTTACATCTTATTGGTTTCACAGTAACATCTTGTTGCTAATCTTGTGGCTCGAGTAAATTCTTATATAGGATGCACAAGTAATCTAAGTTCATCAGAGCAGAAGCCGTGAAAGTACTTGTAGAAGAGACACAAGGAAGCCACACTGCGTCGGTGAGAAAGTGACTGTATCTGAGCTGCCAAGTTGTGATCGATCATATTACAGATTCTCCGTTGAATTTTGTCAAGGACCTCTAGGCGGATATATAGGAGCACACAACCAGATATAGCAGCAGTATTTAATGCACGGGCGGATGGTAGATTCGTATATGTATAGGATTGTTTCAGACGGAAAGAAATTCCTGGCCCTACACATAGAACCGAACTTCTTAGCAACGGATCTAGCTATATAGTCATTCTACTTCAGGTCTGTTTTGAGATTTAACCCGAGGAGGCGCAGAGTTTTGCTTTCAGGGAGACTAGCCTGATTCATGCTAATGGGGGTGGGTAGGAACAATTGTCTGTAATGGTTAATAGATATCAGCTTCGGTTTAGAAGCTTTAAAATTCACGAGCCATTTCTTTCCCCAGTCTACCACGGATTGAAGGTCATTTTCAAGCTCAGCGGCGAGGTTTGCTTTGTCAGCCTTGGCAGATTTGGTTTTATAGATGTATGTCATAATTTTTTTTTGTTTGAGACAAATAATGACAAGTATTTGAGAATAATATCTTTCAGATATTCTGGTCCGTCCGTATGTTGTGTTAATTTATTAGTATATCACGTATTACTAATGCTTATGATGGGCTACTGGAAACCTGAAATATTCGCTTTTTCGAAGCACCGAATTAACTGTAAGAAAACCACGAACTATGAGACATTTTTCTTTATTTACGCTGCTTCAACCAGGTAGGCAATATATGTTTTATGTTTAAATGCAATAGAATTGTATGTTCATCAACACATTTTATTTTGGAGCTTAAAATGCTTATTAGCGAAAGTTATTTTATTTTATTTCTGCGTAAGCACAATTTTCTGTCGCCTTCAAGAAGTTTTGGCATCTTAAAAACTCGTACTGTTTCAATTAACGCTTTCGAAACCTACATTCATTAAAGATCTGTGATGTAAAATATCAACGATCTTTCTTTCCTTTGTTCTTCTTTTAAGTTCTGTATTGTTGTTTTAGTCAGAAAAATAATTAATTCTTCCTTTGAATGTTTTCTCTAAGAAAGAACAAAGGACATTGGCATCAATTTGTAATTAACGAAAAGAGAATTTCGACACTACTAAATTGTACATGAATTATTTTAGTTCACTTTACGAGCTTTACAAATTTGACATACTAGGCATTCTTGTTATGTGTGTAGCAAGTACTGATTAAACATAAAAAGTCAATAGTCTTTAAAAATTTCGAATATGCGAGTAATACCAGTCAAACTGAAAAATGAGCATTTGAAATAATTGCCGTTTTCTTTTAAATGTAGCACCTTCAAATCTCTATAGCGCCCACTGAAAAACAATGTATTTATTTGAAAAGATGAAATGAAAATCCGTATTTAATTATTGATATTTAATAAGAATGCAGCATTAAATTATCAGTAAGGTAAGTGTTTTGCGAAATGACCTTAAAATCTGGGATGCCATGACACACATTTTATTTTAATATATATATATATATTTTTTTAATCATTTCACCGCGAGCAAGGCAGAAACGCCACTGATGTGCAGGGGGTTACACATATGTAGAAAGATTAATTAGAAAAGAGTGAGGAGTACAAGCTAGTTAGAAAGGAACAATAGAAAGCTGAGAAAGCAGGTGCAATGACAGATACATGGGCGGAGAGAACGTGAAGATTATACAGGGGAGGGGAGAGAGCTAGAGTCCAGTGGTTAGTAGATGAGTATTGACTTTGCATTTAAATTTCTGGAGGTTGTAGCCGTCAGGAAAGCAAGAATACGGGAGTGAGTTCCACAGGCGGGAAGTGCGAGAGAGGAAGCTGCAGGAGTAGTATTGTCGTCTGCGTTTGGCTAACCTGACTGTGAATTGGTGGGACCCAGTTGCCAGTCTGGTTGCACGGGTAAACACCTGTTGAGGAGGCATCAGTGACTTAAGCTCATCCGAGCAAAAGCCATGAAAGTATTTATAGAAGAGACAGAGGGAGGCCACATTTCGACGATAGGGAAGTGGCTGCAGACGAGTCGCCAGATCAGTACCTATCACATTACAGACTCTCCTTTGGAGCTTGTCAAGAACACTGAGGAGAACGGCAGGGGCACCTGACCATAAATGGCAGCAGTACTCCATGCACGGACGGATGGTTGACTTGTATGTATGCAGGATGGATTCAGGTGGAAAAAACATCCTGGATCGACATAGTGACCCAATCTTCTTAGCAGTAGATTTTGCTATGGATTCAATATAGTGCTTCCATTTGAGGTCTGAGGACAGGGTAAGTCCGAGGAGGCGTAGTGTATTACTCTCCGGGAGAATCATCTGGTCCATGCTTATGGGAGGCAGAAGAGGTTGCCTGTAATGGTTGACAGACAACAGCTTGGTCTTAGAGGAATTGAAGTTGACAAGCCACTTCTTGCCCCAGTTCACCACAGAGTGTAGATCCCGCTCAAGGTCAGCAGCGAGATTATGTCTGTCCGCCACGACAGGTTTCTTACTGGAGCGGGAGTATATTGTAGTGTCATCTGCGTAGATGCCTACTTGGGACTTGATCTCATCTGGGAGGTCGTTGATGAAAATAAGGAAGAGCGTTGGGCCCAGGATAGAGCCTTGTGGGACACCAGCATTCGTGCTGTAGGACGAAGAGGCACGCCCATTCAGAACGAATGTATAAGAAATAAGTTATATATATATATATTAGTCAGTCACATATAAGACTGTTTCGCTGTATCACAGCTCATCAGTGTGGCTAGACACATCCACTTGCTTCTGGCCGGGATCGAAACTCGAAATTTGGTGTCAGTCGTAGTCGCTACTGCTTAAGCCATAGGCGCATGGAATCAGAGAAGGGAAATTTTAAAGTGTTGTATATAAGCAGTGTATACACACGCCAGTCACTGAAAGAACGAAATTCTATTATATATATATATATATATATATATATATATATAGTGCATCGAGCAGCAGGTAATTTTCTAAACATATATTGTTAAATAAACAGACAATGAATATCTATTATGTCTAACCATGAGTCTTTCTAAACATCGTATCCTGGCTTTAAATTTCAAGTGAATATAAAGACAAAAAATTTCTAACATTTGGATATTTTTATTATGCCAGTTCAAAGCTTTCGGCTCACATGATAATATCTTCTTTGATGATGGAAATCTTTATGTTAACGCCCCTGTAACCTCTCCGAAGATGGCTTATGTGAGCCGAAAGCTTAATATTATATATATATATATATATATATATATATACATATATATATATATATATATATATATATATATATATATGTATGTATTTGTAAATGAGTTATTACACGATTAGGTTTCTGCAATGTGGTGTCTTCAAGCGATTCGCAATAACTAATTTCACCTTTTTTTTCTTTTTTAAGAACGCTCACGTAACGGGTATTTTTAAAATTAGAAGAAATTATAACGTTTTCATCCATGGTTGTATGACACTAATAAGTATTTTTGGGTATGGCTACACTAAGTCATAATTTCTTCTTTTTTTTTTTTCATTCAATAATTCATTTTTGTTTGTGAATAACATAATATCTAATATTTCTTCCTGGGACAGTCTACATATTTTCCACCGTTTTAAGGATTAGCTGCTTTCACTGTACTCCACGTTATGTCATGGTCTTTTCCATATTTTAGTTTTAATTTCCGAACGTGGGTAGCCAATTTTGTACAGTTTTTAAAGTTTTCTATTTTAAATAAAAACTTGTGTTTGAACCCTCTGGTTTTAAAAGTGACTTTAGTCGATCCCAAATATGTTTTCTTTTTACCATTTAAACCAAGCGCTTTTGCTCTGTTGATGACTTCTTTTGTATTAAAAACTCCTTGAAGTGGGCATTTATTTTTGTCCCTGCAGTTGCATTCTTTTTTAGTGGTCTTGTTTTGTACAATGCTTTCTGGCCTTTTGTTTCTTTATAATATTTTCTAAATTACTAGTACAGCTATAACTCGGTTTAACTGTATTCCTATTAAAATGTTTGTTTAGTTCTGAGCTGTTTATCCATCAGTTTAAAAATATTTGTCCTATTTTGGCTTTTACTTAAAGTTAAATGGTGAGCTGAACCAGATAATGTTTTGTTTTCTAGCATTGTTTTAAATTTGTCTATTTGATTGGGGATTGTATTCTAAAATGTTTTTATGGCCAGATTTTCTAAGTGCATCTTCATAGTTTCTTTTACTTTCATTAAATATTGTTTTTTGACGAACTTATATATATAGATATATATATATATATAAACATAAATTAAAACAAGAAAACACACACATATATATGTATATATATATATATATATATATATATATATATATATGTTTTCTTGTTTTAATTTATGTTTAACCATTTTAATTTGATAAATAACATTATTTGTGACACTTTAAATGTGGCCTTGTAAAATCGTTATTTCGTCTGGTCAATTTCTTAGTTAATTTTATTTTTAATTTCTTCCTTTGTATCTCTTTTCGCTACTGTTACCAAAGTAGCAGACCTACAGGTTCCTATAGCAAGAATCTTCCCAGTTTTTATTTTTTCTCTACCCTTACTTCCGTTATTTAAACAAAACTCAAACAAATGAGCTTATTTTCCCATAATATTTAGCTCATGCTGATTTGAGAAAATTGGAATATATATATTCATGTGTTCGAATATTTTTTTCTCTACGGAATTCAAATTATATAAGAATTGCCTAAAGCTTTTGCAATTTCGAGCGCTTTCGGCTATAATTTTAGCCATTATATCATTGAGTTTTTTATATAATTTTTTATTTGTTCGTATATTTTTTTCTTTATGGAACTCAATATATATCTAAACTTATTTATAAATGGAACTTTGTCTCTGTGTGTGTGTGTCCGTTACCTATAGACTCCGAAACGGCTGAACCGATTTTCTTGAAAATTTACACAGTTGTACTATAAGCGTCTGCGAGTGTTCTTAGCAAGGTTTTGTGTCGAGGTACCCCCGATAAATATCGAAAATCGATAATCAAAAAAATCGGGTTATAGAAGGAGTGTTCTGATTTTAATCAAACTTGATACACTCATAGAGAAAGACATAAGAAACGATATTCAAACATTTCAAGGTTGCGGTTCTTACAATAGTGCAGTCGATAATATATATATATATATATATATATATATATATATATATATAAAAGGCAAGATATTTGTGTGTGTGTCTGTTTATCTGCCTGTATGTCTGTATTTTTTTCAGCCCTTTTATTTTAGTTTTTGCTTCGTGTTTGGCTCTAAGTAAGTATAATTGTAGTTCTTAGTCTCAGCCATGAAACCATTTACTCAGAGGACTTATTTAGCCTTCAAAATTCAGTTTACGACGAAAAAACTTATTTGATATCGATACCAGGAAATGAAAATTTGACTTACATCCATTCATTTTTCTTTCAGTCTACGGTTTCGCTTTTACTGGAAACAACTATTTTTAGTTTTTCGTACCAACGTCCAAAGAGTCTGAGCTCAAGGACCATGGATTAGTTTTGAAGCTTTCATTACACTCGAGCAACGCCGGGCTATACTGCTACCATATATATATATATATATATATATATATATATATATATATATATATATAACATAAACAACCTTGTGTATAATGAATTGAAAAACTGCTTTAGTTTTCTTTCTCTCAAAATTAAGTATACGTTAAGTTTTATATTCACCGGAAAGACGGGGTGTAATCGATTTCTGTTTTTTCCTCAGATTACGTCATTTGTAATGGTGTGCTTTAATATGAAAATATTTTTGGGATGTATAATGAATTTCTTTAAAACTTGGAAAACATTGTGTCGTCTGTAATTACATCATATTTTTTATCAAGCCTAGACATTATTATCTATTGATGCCAAATTTTCAACTGTCAGTCAAGTCATCAAGTACAAAAAAAACTAAATATATCAGTCCAAAACATTAAAAAAAATACGGTCAAAAGAAACGGCGTATAAATGATGAGGGAAAGTGTGAAAGATCCTAGGAATACATTATTCATTTTGTTTGAATTAATTTGCAAAGAGGTATATATATATATATATATATATATATATATATATATATACTCCTTAAATTTTTAAGTTAGGCTATGATATAGTTTTCAGCAGTGATATATTTGTGTGTTGCAATGCTTAATATCCAGGATAGAGTGTGTGTATATAGAAAACAATTAACCGCAAATTATCTGCAAATTCCTTTAAGGAAAGCATCTTCAACGAAGCCAAGAAAGATTAGTAAAGAGCAGTAAAATGTTTGTCGGCAACATTCGTACGCATCGTTCGAGAAATCTTATGTAGAAATTATCTATCTTCTGGAAGATTGTTATTTTCCAATGAAGATTTCCCGCGCGATTTAAGTCAGTGGTAATTATAAAAATGTACTGTTTTATTTATAAAACATACTATCCACTCAAATACAAGCATCCATTAAAAATTATGTAAAAACAAATGAAATTCAAATATCACTATATATATATATATATATATATATATATATATATATATATATATATATATCAGCATGCAGTGTGGGTATAGAAGAATCCAAAGGAGTATCCTGTACATACAGTGGTAAGATAACTCTCTAAGAGAGTTCTAAACATATAGGCATATAAATACATATAGAGCAGATATAAGAAATATGGCCTATTTCAGGCGAACCATCATCAGCTTCCGTCTTTATTTAACTAAGGCTTTTACACGAATGACATTTACAAAAAACTAAAAAAAGCGAATAAAAATAACGGTCGCTCCCTTAAAAGAGAAAATTTAAGAAAAATATATCCGTTCGGCGAACACATACACATATTCATACACAATCATATATACACGCAACATAAAATCAGATGACACGCGTACCGGCCAATGTCAACAAAAGTTCGAAGATACATTCGTCTAACATTTAGGTTACAGACCCGTGGAATTGAAACTTAAAGAAAATGGGTTAGGTGAGAAAGAGAGAGTGAGAGAGAAAAAGAGAGAGAGAGAGAAAGAGAGAGAGAGAGAGAGAGAGAGAGAGAGACAGAGTGAGAGAGAAAGAGAGAGAGAGTAAGAGAGAGAGAGAGAGAGAGAGAGAGAGAGTGAGAGAGAGAAAGAGAGAGAGAAAGAGAGAGAGAGTGAGAGAGAAAAAGAGAGAGAGAGAGAGGTAGTGCATTAAAAAGAAAGGTTAAGTATCTTGAAGCGTAAACGAAAAGAGAAGAAGAAAAAAGAAAAACGGAGTAGAGGAATAAATTTAAATTAGAAAAAGATAATAGAATAAAAAAGAGAGAGAAAAAGAAAATCAAAAATCAAAAATAAATCAACAATATGAGTTAACGGTAAAAAAAATTGGAGTCTAAAAATTAAAAATATATTTAAGAGATAATCCGTTAATCTGTTGTGATCACAAAATACACCATTAAATAAATAAAATTATACTAATCATATAATCAACAAAACAAATATGATACAATATAAAATTAAAAAATATAATTTAAAAGTATACCTAATTATTCTATTTATATATATATATATATATATATATATATATATAATGAAAATAATTTGGATGCCTCTATAAATCCATTGGTAATAGCCTGTTTTGCGGAGCTCTTACAGACCGCTCTTCAGAACAAATTCCCCAGTAAAAGCTCGCGAAATAGGCTAATACAAATGGATTTATAAGAGCATCTAACTTATTTACTTTATAATACTCTGTCAAATTAAATCTGTTAAATTATAACATTGAGTTCTCATATGATTACAATCCCCTGTGGAATTAACCTTACAAATTACCAAGGATATTACTTTACAATATATATATATATATATATATATATATATATATATATATATAGTCATCCGCAGACAGATCTGTTTCGCTGTATCACAGCTCATCAGTATGGTTAGACTCCGATTGCTTTTAAACCAGGATTGAAACCCTACCGAATTGGCGTCAGTCGGCGATTCTACCTCTGGGCTATGGGCGTTCGGTAGGAGAAGGCAGACGTTTTATATTGTCATTATACCCGCCCAATAGCCAGAGTGCTCTAATCCATTACTGAATGAGCGATGCGTATATATTTCATTTCTAAAGGAACTGTTACACGACCTAGGTTTCTACCATGAGTGGTTCCTTCAGTAGATTAATATTGCCTGAAGACACCACTCATGGTAAAAACCTAGGTCACGTAATAACTCGTTTAAAAATGGAAAATATTCAAAAGTTCTGCAATATATATATACTGACCACTTACAATACAAATGTGCACTAGTCTAATCCTATTATGACCTGACACTAATTAATTACGCAATCAATATATATATTATATAGCAGAAATATAGCAGTGATACTTTATTGTTTGTCTGATCTGACTCTGCAAAGATAGAACATGCCAAGTAGAGTCAGACATTGTCTAAAACTCTACAAAGAATATTATAATTTTCTATCATTCATAGTGACGCATCGTATTTGTGAGCTTTATTTGACGTCTGGAATGAGGCTGTCTTCCAATAGTTTTTTTCAGTCAAGGATCCTCACTTCAAACACTAATTTAGGATGGATAATGTTTGTGGATGTGCGTTGTGGTACAGTGGATATCGGCTCGGAACGAGAAGCCGGGGAGCCGAGTTCGAATTCCAGTTGAATCAATTGTATTCACTTACGCGCAAATACCCTTTGGGAAAGGTATTAATCCGTCTATTCCTACCAGTTATGGATTAAATAACAGGACAGATTTGGGTCTATAGCTTTGGTCGGCAACTAGTCAACCGCAGAAAGCAATGGCAACCTACTGCGGGATAATCTTCTGCTCAGTCAGTCATGTCTCTTTCGAGACATGATCGCCCAAGCGTGTATCATGTATGGCACTTAACTGACTGACTGAATATAATAGTTGGAAACATATTTAAAATTTGTACTGGACATAAAGTCGGGGGTCGGTTTTTTATTGTTATTAAGTAATAAACTGATCTCCCACTAATTATAGTTAATATAATAATGTAATATAATATTTCTCTTCTCCCTCCAGCTATGAGTCAAGTGACAAGACGGATTGGGTTCTATAGCCTTGGTCGGCAACCAGTCTACCGCAGAAATCAATGGCAACCTACTGCGGGATAATCTTCTGCCCAGTCAGTCATGTCTCTTTCGAGACATGATCGACCAAGCGTGTATCACGTATGGCATTTAACTGAATGTTAAGTGCAACTTCTACAAATCAAACCTCTTCTCTATGAATCACCTGAGAGACTATATTCTACCTTCAATTAATACAGACAATACTGCTTTCTTGGAGAATCATTCTATGGCTAACATTTTCCTGATGAAATGAAGTTTAAATATTATATTTAATTAATTGCTAGGATTCTCCTAGGAATGTTTTTTCTCTGTGTCGTGCAAGACTATTTATTTCTCTAGAATCTGTATTACATATTTATAAGTTTTCTTTTCGACAATGTTTTGAACAATGCTACCACAAATGATCTGGTGCTTCTAGTTTTAGACAGAATGTTACGAGATAAAGTTTGTTGCAAGGGCTTTCAAGAAGGGAGGAGGTAATATTATGTAGGTATGTAGCACAGAGAATATGTAACCGAAGACTTGAAGTTAAGCTTGAAGCGATCAGGATAACATCCTTTCAGGAATCTTTTCCACTTAACAATTTTAAGGAATAAGATCCCTTAATTTATTTTTTTTCCTTATCAGGGGGAAGGGTTGATTGTCTAAGTGTTATGTTGGATCCGAACTGTTCATGTCTGGACTGATCGAACTAAGGAATATAGATTGTCTAACGACTGCCATAAAATCGTGATAGAATAACGAGAGTTTTACAAGGTTTCATCTGTGGCAGAGGGTAAAAAATAAAAGAGAATTGAATGAATTAATGAATGTTTCAGGTGACATTTATCAACTCAATGTTTTTTACTAGTTTTATAAAATAGTTGCTTAAATCCGATGTTTCCGCTTTGATGAAAATGGATGTTTCAGTTGTAGAGAAACTTGCAACTTATAAAATCTATTGCTTGCTTTGCGAATCTTGTATGTGATAAGACTGATGACTATTTCCCACTTACTGTGAGTATGTGTAAATTGAAGCTTCGGATATTTTTTCTTCAGCTAAATGACTCTGGTTGAACAGGACTTTCTATCTTAATTTCGATTGGTTAAAAAAATGCTATGTTTCATTTTTGGCGCCAAAATCTTGTGCCGACGACCAAAACTAATCTGATCCAACCCAAACAACAAAAACGAATTTGTCATTTAGGTTAAGGAAGATGAAGCGTTTCTATCGGTTTTACGTGTTATTAAACGAGGTATTTTTACAAACAGAAAACATTAATCTATTCCCTTCTTTATAGTGACGCAAAAGGCAGTTTTTGTGAATAAGTGGAGCTTTTTGAAAAAAAATCTATATGAACGATCAGATAGATAGAAAAAAATATCATTCAATATCATTCGGTATTTACAAATAAATCATATGATCGATAGAATAACCTGTTTACAATTTATATATAGGTCATTAGCTCCTCCGCGGAGATGAGTCTATTTAAAAAATTCAGCATTTAACTGAATATGGAAACAATGTTTATTCGATTAAATATTTTGCTTTCAAGAGAACAGAATGATTCCGTCTAGATTATAGACATTTTGTCGTGTGTGGGATCATTTTTCTAGTATTTGATTGTAATAAAAACCGCTTCTATTCAGATTAAACTTAACACTTAATAAATATTCATAATCTGAATAATAAAATACTTCAAAGACCGCACAGAAAAAAATGTATTTAATTGTGTTAATAGTCTTAAATACAATTTTCTATCAAAAGTATATATTTTAACAGACACCCTAGAATTAGCTATGTGACTTAAAACAAAATTGCAATCTCAAATATCTGGAATGAAAAATAATTTTAACAAAAGAAATAACACTAGTAATAAAATAATATTAAAAATAAGGTGAGTGCGGACACGAAGTATTTGGATAAACATAGGAAAACGAATATAATAATAATATTAATAATAATTTATCAGCACACAAGGATGTTAAAGCGTAAATCTAAAAGATGTGGCGCAGTTATAATTCACGTCATAGAATAGCATTACAAATTTACGAACTGCGTTTGCAATTTCGTAACTGTTATTGTTGCTTAGCAAAGTTTTATTTCAACACAAAATAATATCGTCTTTGATGGTGGAAGTTTTTATGTTAACGTCCTTGTAACCTCTCTGAAGATGGCTCATGTGAGCCGAAAGCTTAGAAGCAACTTAATAAAAAATTATCTAAATGTTGGAGAATTTTTGTCTTTATTTCCACCTGAAATTAAAGCCAAAATACGGTGTTTAGAATGGCTCATTATTAAACATAATAAACATTCATTCTCTCTTATATTTAACAATATATGTTTAGAATATACATATATATATATATATACACACTATCGGCCATAATTCTTAGGCCACTTCAGTTTTTTTAAAAGAAATTATGTATTTCATACAATTTTTAGTAATTATTTACAATTGGATAATTCTAAATGAAAATAGAATGTTTCTTTTGTTATTATTACTTTGCAGAATTTTACAAGGCAGCCAGGAAGCCTTTGCTTCGGCCTGCCAATAAGAAGAAGAGACGAGCATGGGGAAGCGAGCAGAAAAACTGGACACCAGAACAGTAACTTTGATGCAGATGTTATTGTGCAGTATTAACAAAAGAACCATTCTATTTTCATTTAGAATTATCCACTCGGCAATAAATACTAAAAATAGTAAGAAATACATAGTTTCAATCTACAGGGTGCGATGGGTAAATCGTCGCTATTTGCCTTGTAAAATTTTGCAAAGTAATAATAACAAAAGAACCATTCTATTTTCATTTAGAATTATCCACTCGGCAATAAATACTAAAAATGGTATGAAATACATAATTTTTTTTTTTTAAATTGGGTTAGTCTAATAATTGTGGCCAGTAGTGTATGCTTCCGTGTTTATTTTTCAAAATCGATATTGCCTGAGAGTGTTCCGTATAAATGATGAAGGATTATTTCTTCTTTCTATGATCTGGAGCGGATGTGCGTTGTGGTACAGTGGATATCGGCTCGGAACAAGAAGCTGGGGAGCCGAGTTCGAATTCCAGTTGAATCCATTGTATTCACTTACGCGCAAATACCCTTGGGAAAGGAATTAATCCGTCTCTTTCTTCCAGTTATGGGTTAAATAACAGGACAGATTGGGTTCTATAGCCTTGGTCGGCAACCAGTCTACCGCAGAAAGCAATGGCAACCTACTGCGGGATAATCTTCTGCCCAGTTAGTCATGTCTCTATCGAGACATGATCGCCCAAGCGTGTATCACGTATGGCACTTAACTGATTCAATGTACAGACGAATGGTAGATTTATAATTTGGTTTGGTTGTTATGGCATATCAACCTCGGCGGGTCATTTATTGCCAACTAAATTTTTATTTATTTATTGCTGGTAATACCTTTTCCTTTCAACAATTTATTGTTGTTTTTATATAAGTTTTGTGTCTAGTAATATATTTTTTTCTTTTCGAGTATCAAGATTCATTGGGATTTTTTTTAAGGACAGGGTCCCCAAATCCTACCCTGTTATTTAACCCATAACTGGAGGGAAGGGACGGATTAATACCTTTCCCAAGGGTACCAGTGCTTAAGTGAATGTAGGGTATTCAACTGGAATTCGAGCTCGGCTCACTGATTTCTCTTTCCGAGCCGATATCCACTGCACCACAACGCAGCACGTGGTATTCCCAAGCGGTCACCCATCTAAGTACTGACCAGACTCCACGTTGCTTAACTACGGTGATCGAGTGAGAACCGGTGTATTCAACGTGATATGGCCGTAAGCCGTATATTTATAAATGTGCACGATGGATTCTGGCGAAAAAACTTTCTGGCCAAACACTTCTTTGCAGTAATTAATTTTTTAAAAATAATTTCAGACTAAGTAAGATATAAAAGCCCCTGAGATACAAGTGGTTGCTAGGTGAGAGTGAATATGATTAAAAATAAATGTTATTAAATAGTAAGAACAATAAGAGAATAGGATTAAGATGTTAATAATTGAGGTGCCTTTAAATTTTTTGAAGATCAAATTTGACTAAGAAGCAGGAAGAAGATGGGAGTGAGTTCCACTATAGAGAAGTGCGCTAGAAGAAACTGTTAGTATAGAACCATTTCAACTGAAAAAAGACAAGACCTCTCTTCCAAACTAGTACTGCACTCATGGTTTGGCGTTGTGCTGCAGTGGATATCAGCGCGGAACGAGAAATCGGAGAGCAGAGTTCGAATCCCAGTCGAATTTATTTTATTCACTTATGCACAAATACCCTTGGGAAAGGTATCGATTCATCTCTTTCCATCCAGATTTTGGTTAAATAACAGAACCGGTTAGGTTCTTCAGCCTTGGTTGGTAACCAGTCTACAGCAGAAAGTAATAGCAACCTACTACAGTCAATCAGTCATGTTTCTTTAGACTCATGATCGCCCAAGCGTGTATCATGTATTGCAATTAACTGACTGACTGAATATAATAGATGGAGGCATAAGTAAAGCTTCTACTGTTCATTAAGTGGGGGATCTGTTTTCTATTATGAACTAATATTATCAGTCTCTTGTGTTTCCAGTTGTGGGTTAAAGAGCAGAACACTTTGGTTTTTATAGCCCTGGTTAGCGACCGCAAAAAGTAATGCAATGTAATGCGGGAAAATCTGCCCAGTCAGTCATGTCTCTTTCGAGACAAGTTAACCTAAGTGCGTATCACATATGATTCTTAACTGACTGACTGCGATTAAATTCATGTCAAGTGAGATATTTAAAGAGAAGTTCATCGAAATATTATCATCATTTATTTGCAGAAAAGGCTCATTGAAGATACGTTATATAAATTGCAAGCTTATATTCATCATATACAAATTTTTCAGACTCAATTACTGTTCACACATTTAAACGCAGATATTTGGAAAAGCAAAAATCAAGTTCATAGATCTATTTTTTATTGGCTGAATGTTCTATTGGTTTTCAAACCAGTCTTCGTGTTTTGAAGTGAACTTTTATATGCTGTAAATAAGCTATGACGCCAATTGAATTCTCAGCAAGTCTGGTAACAAATTGCGTTTGAAGAATTATCATCTCCCCTTTTTACAAGCTGCACAAATCGGTAGGAAGTAGACAGGCAGCGAATTTGGAAGAAGGGAAGAAAATATGTAATGAAACACAAATTGAAGAATAGCGGAAAAGGGATAAAATGATTGGGGGAATGTTTGAAGTGGAGAGCGATAATGAATGAAGATTGAAGAAAATAATGATGATGCCCGAAAGGAAAAAAATGGTCAGAAAGATCTTAAAATAGGGGGGATTTAAAGGGGTGATTACAATGAGAGGTAAGGCGTCAAAGAGAGAGATAGAGACGGGATATATATATATGTGGATTTATGCAGCACATTTTCTTTTAGACATGTCTGATGAAATGAATTACAAACATTATTTCTGCCTATTTCTCATAAAATCCGCTTATACTCACAAATAATCCCCTGCGTATTATAAGTACAGACAGTGAGAAATGCGCTGCAACTTTGAAAGTTGATTTTATTTTCCATTTCCCAATTACTTTTATTCTCTTTCAGAGATCATCTTTAGAAGTGCAATTAATAGTAACAATTATACACACACACACACACACACACACACACACACATATATATATATATATATATTCAAATTAATAAGGAACGAAGAAAATAATTGCAATGTTCAAAACATAAATTTAAAACAGTGTTCAATATAAAAATAGAGCAACGAATATCTATTATCAATTATACTATATAGTTTCTAAAGCATGACTAACAATAAATGTATATATATATATATTTAATATTAATATAAATGTATATATATATATATATATATATATATATATATATAATATATATATATATATATATATATATATATATAATATAAATAAATGTATATATATATATTTAATATATATATATATATATATATATATATATATAATATAATAAATGTATATATATATATTTAATATTAATATAAATGTATATATATATATAATATATATATATATATATAATATTAATATAAATGTATATATATATATTTAATATTAATTATGAAAGAATATCAATGAGTATTTATTATTAATTATAATTATTTATATCTATTTGATATATTTATTATAAAAGATTATGAATGTATATATTTTATTATTTATATTTTATAATTTTTACACGATCTAAAATATAATTAATATATATATATATATATATATATATATATATATATAAAGTGACACGCATAAGTATTGGATACATGTTATTTTCTGTTATAACTCTAGTTTATGTTTGCCATTTTGTCTGATATTTAGTAAGTACTATCTCGTAAAGTTGTTTTAGTTGCGTGTAGAAGGAAAATTAAAAACTCATGGTTGAATCCATTTTTTTTAAGTTCAAAATTACCCTATGCAAAAGTATTGGATACATGACACTTTTTTCAAATTTCCAATCCAAACTTTGTATTTTGAAAGACTTTAAATAATTAAATTTTCGATGGTATTGGAATATTATCTCTGACCAATCAGAGAAGTACACAGTTGCTTACAAGATAGTGCTACTAATCATCTGACTCTTTGATGTGCATTCTGCAATTCAGGAATTAAAAAAGGCAAAAACTAAAGGATTATCCATAGATATGCGAGATAGAATCATTGAACAAACAAAAAGAAAGATATGCAGTTTTGGGAAAAGGTAATCTGGTCACATGAAACGAAAGTTGAACTTTTCGGAAGGAACACAGCGTTTGATAATAATAACATTAAATGTATAAAAAATGTTTGATAATAATAACATTAAATGTATAAAATGCTTGATAATAATGACATTAAATGTATAAAATGTTTGATAATAATAACATTAAATGTATAAAATGTTTGATAATAATAACATTAAATGTATAAAAATATTAAAACTAACCAACCATCAGGTAAATACCGAATATTAGAAAATATGTAGAAATAAAAATACCCCTAATGTGTTATATTTGAGTCCCATATAATCATTATGTTCAAACGAATATTGGAAAATGTTTTTCTAAATTTGCTTCATAAACACATCGAACATTCTGCCACAGTAGCGTTAGAAACATTGACAAATCGTTATCCCAACATAATATTCAATTGAATAAATATATCACTAAAAAAAACAATAACGTTGATCAACTTACAAAATATTATACAACTGCCGAAAAATACGATCCGAACTTCAAACAGCTAATATACGACTAAAAAGATTGTTTATCGAGTTAGTATACATTCGGATAACGATGTCAAATTTCATCTTGTGTCCACTGAAAATCTTTGGAAATTTCGTTTTTATCATAATCGACTATGTAAGTTATGAATAACATTGTTCGCTCCAAACATTTCTGCTAATTAAACAATGATAATAATTCACCCATTTCACGTAGTATCTTGTAGCTAAAACGAAATCTTACAATCGAAAAGACAATAGATGTAACTCAAAACACTTAAGTAAACCTCAATTATTAAAGAAGAGAAATGAGTTAATGTTCACATGTAGGCATAATAACAAATACCGGTCGAAATAACTTCAATTTGAACATCTTAGGTCGAATATAGATAACTTCAAATATAAATTCAGGTCATTTTATTTTAAATTTTGTATTTAAAATATTTAAAGTATATATAAAATCATTATTTTTCGTTTATTTTAGATATGATATATGTGTATGTATATATCACATCTATTTTTAATGTTTTTTAAACACAGAAATTCTCCTATACAATATGGGCTGCGTCAGCATTGCGTTAAGCATATACTTTTTAATTTAAGATCAGAGATTGCAAAAAAGTCTGGTGCTACCAGCGTGGATATATATACAGTGCCGGCCATAATTATTAGGCGACATCAGTTTATTTTTAAATAAATAATGTTTTTCATACTATTTTTATATTTATCGCCAAGCTCTTGACCTAATTTTTCTAGAAAAATGTAACAAAGGTACCCTAACATGATAAAATCTAATTTCCATGAACACTACGTGAGCTTAAATTTAAATTTCATCAAAGGTTTATTTGAAATATGCACCTGATGATTGCGTAATGCGTGAAAGTGCAAATTATTATGGTTAAACGAAGAAAACACATGATAATGTATCTTTGCTCTGATAAAGTTCAGCACATAACAAAACGTATAGGCGAGAAATGAGAGTTTTTCTCTTGGCTTTATATTAATCTTATCTTCGTATTATAACTGATAATACTTATATATATATATATATATATATATATATATATATATATATATATATATATATTGTGTGTGTATTTTGACAGCATTCTTTCATTAATACAGGTTTCATTGAATAATATAGACAAGTTCTGTCTATTTATTTTGTGTAAAATCCTTTCGTATGATCTGATTAGCTTGATAGTGTTGTCATGAAAAGACGACAAGAAATCGCAATAATTGTTGATTTTTTATCAGGTCTGAGCTTTCGGCTTACGTAAGCCATTATCAAAGATGAACATTTAATATACAGTGAACATAGAACATGTAAATTATTAACAGAGTAGAGTTATACAGAGAAAATTAATTAGGTCTATTGTTTTGCGTCGCACATGGCCGCAGGCCGAGAAGGAATGGTGGTAGTGGGTCTTTGGTCAAATGAGAGTATAGTGACATGAGGGGATAAAAATTGCGAAAATTGCGAACTAGATGCCGGGATATTAAAATTAAGCAGGTACTGAAATTTAAATATTTGGAAAGGGTTCTAGCAGAAGGCGGTAAATGCGACACTGAGATCCGAAAGCGTATTGGGATGGTGAAAGTAGATTTCAAGAAATTGAGTAGAGTAATGAGAGACAGGAAAATTTCGATAGAAACAAAGAAGAGAGTACTAGATTATTGATATCTGTTATTCAATATGGCAAAGAATGGACAATCTCATCAAAAATTTGGGAAAGACTAGAAGCAAGCAAAATGCGGTTCTACAGAAGGATGCTGAGCATATCATGGACTGAACACGTGAGCAACGACGAAGCTTTAGAGAGAATGGAAAGGAAAATAAAACTAATAATTGACACTAGCAAAAGTCAGCTAAATTTCTGGGATATGTAGTGAGGAAGGAAGGCTTGAAGAATCTGATACTCACAATTCAGATAAAAGGAATAAGAAACAGGGGAAAACAACGCGTAAAAATACTTGAGGGGCTTGAGCAAGTGGATAATAGAGCGGGGTAACGAGAGAAAGATCCACTATGAATAGGAAGATGTGGAAGGCCATGATCACCTATATCTTGAAGGGAAGGCACAAAGAAGAAGAAGAAGAAGAAGAAGAAGCTACATGACGTCGCTTGAAAAGACCCTGAAGCCGAGAGAAAATAGTGTTGGGAGAGAAAATTCAGTTATTTTTGCACTAAGCTTACACACCTTACTGCAAAATTGATGCAAACATTCCTTAATTTCATTCAACATTTATTATGCAAACAGAAGTAAGGTGTCTGGAGTGTATATACTGCTATCAGTCTGTTAATTGCTCTTAAGAAACTGCCTACCAGCTGACATATTTGAGAAATTGGCGTTATTTCACAGCTGTGGACTGACATGTAACCCATATCTGATGCCATAAATACAACAATTTGTGAAAGTTGCTTTGAAATTTTTATACTTGTGTTGCCTGGGGTGGAGTTGCCTCTATGTCTGCGTGTGTATCTCAGGCCGATACAGATATTTAAAATAATTAAGATATTTTACATCCAAAAATACGGTCTCTATTATATGAAAGATGTCTCCATATAATACCTACGCTTATAAATATTTACCATAAACATTAGGACAGTTATATATAAACTGAAAAAAATATATAGTAAAAATATTATGAGTAACATCTACAAAAACAAATTTGCAGAAATCATGAATCATAAACACACACACACACACACACACACACACACACACACACACACACACACAGATATACTTAGCCAATTTTAAATTGGAATTATTACTATATTTTGTTTTTCTCGCATTCTCTGGCACTAAACAAACTCACTTATCACTCTGTCTGTCTGTCTGTCTGTCTCTCTCTCTCAATGTATAGGTGTCTCTTTATATATAATTGCTAAGATTTGACGCTTTGCGTACAAATATATATATATATATATATTTTAATTCAGATACTTCAATCCAAGGGAAAAAAGCAGGAAGGTAAATTCCAAAAAAACCGATCCTAATTAATATTTAAAAATTATTTTAATATTAAAAAATGATACAGGAAGAGAGCTCCATGTAATAAAATATTACAGAGCAAATATATATTAAAAAAGGATTAATTCAAAGATGTTGAATGGCCATTTCGATATGAAGATCCCCACGGGGAACGACACATCACCTCAGCAACAGAAAAAACCTTTCAGAAACTGGAGAAAAATTAGTCTACTTTTCCTTTTTAAATAGATTGCAAAGAAATTAAAAAATAAATAATAAAATAAAATAAAACTAAAAATAAAGGGAAAGAAAAAGAAAAAGAAAAGGAAAAAGAAAAAGAAAAAGATAGAATAAAATCAAATAAATAAGAAAAGAAAAAAATTGACATCGTCTGGGTTCGCAAAAAAAAGGGGGCTTCGATGGAAAGCCTACTTTTAAAGTTAATTTTTAGTTACATTCTCCCCTTTTTTTTTGCGAACCCAGACGATGTCAATTTTTTTTCTTTTCTTATTTATTTGATTTTATTCTATCTTTTTCTTTTTCTTTTTCGTTTTCTTTTTCTTTTTCTTTCCCTTTATTTTTATTTTTATTTTATTTTATTATTTATTTTTTAATTTCTTTGCAATCTATTTAAAAAGGAAAAGTAGACTAATTTTTCTCCAGTTTCTGAAAGTTTTTTTCTATTTTAATATATATATATATATATATATATATATATATATATATATATATATATATATATATAAAAAGGATTAATTCAAAGATGTTGAATGGCCATTTCGATATGAAGATCCCCACGGGGAACGACACATCAACTCAGCAACAGAAAAAAAACCTTTCAGAAACTGGAGAAAAATTAGTCTACTTTTCCTTTTTAAATAGATTGCAAAGAAATTAAAAAATAAATAATAAAATAAAATAAAATAAAAAGAAAAATAAAGGGAAAGAAAAAGAAAAGGAAAAAGAAAAAGAAAAAGATAGAATAAAATCAAATAAATAAGAAAAGAAAAAAATTGACATCGTCTGGGTTCGCAAAAAAAAGGGGAGAATGTAACTAAAAATTAACAGACAGCCGTGTTAAATCGACGTCAGTTAAAGCAACACGGAAAAAAGGTGGTAAGAGAGATAAAAGAAGGAAGGGAGGGAAAAAGAAAGAAACTAAAGAAAAAAAAATTTTAAATATTACAGACGCTGGACAAATTCAAAAACCTAATTTCCCCAAAACGTTGAAGTATTAGAAAAAGGCCTTTACTTAAAAAGGCATAATTATTAATAAAAGGGAATAAAAAGATATAGGATTTAAAATAAAATTAGTGTATGCGCATGTATCTGTATATAAGTGTGTAATAAATTGAATGTATGTGTGTGTATGTGTATGTATATATGTATTCTTATTCGTTAAATTGTGTGTGTATATATATGTATGTATGTGTGTACTTGTATAGGTATGTATATATAATAATTGTAATTCATTTTTTTTTTTTTTTTTTTTTACCTAGTGTTGTCTTTATTTAGTTTAATTTCAAATGACCTAATTTTTTTAAAAATAATTTTATTTTAAATCCTATATCTTTTTATTCCCTTTTATTAATAATTATGCCTTTTTAAGTAAAGGCCTTTTTCTAATACTTCAACGTTTTGGGGAAATTAGGTTTTTGAATTTGTCCAGCGTCTGTAATATTTAAAAAATTTTTTTTCTTTAGTTTCTTTCTTTTTCCCTCCCTTCCTTCTTTTATCTCTCTTACCACCTTTTTTCCGTGTTGCTTTAACTGACGTCGATTTAACACGGCTGTCTGTTAATTTTTAGTTACATTCTCCCCTTTTTTTTGCGAACCCAGACGATGTCAATTTTTTTCTTTTCTTATTTATTTGATTTTATTCTATCTTTTTCTTTTTCTTTTTCCTTTTCTTTTTCTTTCCCTTTATTTTTCTTTTTATTTTATTTTATTTTATTATTTATTTTTTAATTTCTTTGCAATCTATTTAAAAAGGAAAAGTAGACTAATTTTTCTCCAGTTTCTGAAAGGTTTTTTTCTGTTGCTGAGGTGATGTGTCGTTCCCCGTGGGGATCTTCATATCGAAATGGCCATTCAACATCTTTGAATTAATCCTTTTTTAATATATATTTGCTCTGTAATATTTTATTACATGGAGCTCTCTTCCTGTATCATTTTTTAATATTAAAATAAATTTTTAATATTAATTAGGATCGGGTTTTTTGGAATTTACCTTCCAGCTTTTTTACCTTGGATTGAAGTATCTGAATTAAAATATATATATATATATATATATATATATATATATATATATATATATATATATATATATCTCATAAAATTAGTTTTCAATGTTCAAAATTGTAGTTGTATGATCATTTCAACATGAAATCCCTAAGAGAGATTTCACATATTCTCAGCAACCAACACTTTTTCAAAAATGAAAAAAAAATAAAAAAATAAAAAAGACGATTATTAATTAAGAAATTTACGTCACAAAAAAATTTGATTTGCAATTAACGTCTAATTTTAAGATTTTACTTTAGATAGAGATGTAAGGGAAAAAATTGAAAATTTGGCTTCGTCTGGCTTTACAGGGGAAAGGGGTTAACAGATGGAATAGTAAGTGTTGTTAAACAGAGAACTGGGTTAAACAAAACAGAAAGGAATAGGTTGGAGGGGTAAGAAACTATAAAGAAAAGGAACGAAAAGAAAAGAAAAGAAAATCATATATTAGAGACGCTCAATACGTGTCAAACAAAACTAGAATTTATACATGTGCTAAAGTATTAGAAAGCAGATTTTTTAAATTATTATCTATATAAGCTCTGTAATTTTAATTACATTGAGCTCTCCACCTGTATCCTTTTTTAATATGTGTGTGTGTTAAAATTGTATTTACCCTTACATTTGTATACATTCTATCCCTAATATTGAGCGCGTTAACCCACGAATATAGCACGTCTAAGAACTATGTATATGTACTACAAAGTAGCAATTATAAAAAATCTGATACATTGTGCAAAAACTAATTCATTCACAAAACAAATGCTTTACAGTGAACTAAAAAATAAAAAACAAACACTTATTAATTAATAATAGTTTTTCAAACTATATAGTTGATGAACAAATACGATGCTTTCAAAAAGTCTCAATACTAAGCAAATAGAACATAAAACGATTTCAACTAATCACAAACATATTAATCTCCTATATCGTAATCAAATGAATATAAATTATAAACAAGATGAAAATATACTAAAAGAATTAGTAAATACTAATATATCTACAACAGATCATAGCAAAAAATTAAGTTAATCATATACTACTCTAAATCTAGTATATGCGATTCAATTATTGGCAATGATTCTTCTCCCTCGGTTATCGATTTTCAAAACCCAACATAGTTAACAAGTTCACGTGCCCTTTGGGAAATTGCATCTCCAAAGGATTAAATAATATTTATGCTGGTCACACAACAAACTCACTTTCACGACGCTTGACACTACACTTGAACGATAATTCTAACATTTTTAGGCATTTAAAACAACAAGTCTGGCCACTAGTTAAAACCCTAGTTCAAAACACGATTATACTTAAACATGAAAACAATAAACAAAAACCAAAAATTCTCGAAGCTATATACATAAAACAGTTGAAACCTAACCTGAACAAAATAAACTACAAAATTTCACAAATATCCTTAAATGTCTATAATTAATAACAGAAGCCATTGGTTCATTCCACTGGCTTTCCATATTTAACATTATTGTTTTCATTCTAGTTTGGTCATGTGTGACGTCACGAGCTGTGATGCGACATTCGCTTCCAGCGTCTTAAATGCACGAGTTTGTTGTTGCTTGGAAATCTTCCATGTAAACAAAAACAGTTTGTTATTATGATTTGTCCGTGTTTATAATATATAATTGTCCGTGTTTATAATATATAATTTGACATCTTTGAAAATGGCATATGTAAGCCGAAAGCTCAGATTGGACGATTAAAAATATTATGTATCAATATTGTAATTTTCTTTCTTCATTTAATGATAATGGTATTAAGCTTATCAGAAAATATGAAAAAATTTCCATAAAATAAATCGACAAAACTTGTCTATATTATTTAATGAAACATGCATTTATAAACTGCTGCCTAAATACGCAATATATATATATATATATATATATATATATATATATATATATATATTAAAAAAGGATTAATTCAAAGATGTTGAATGGCCATTTCCATATGAAGATCCCCACGGGGGACAACACATCACCTCAGCAACAGAAAAATCCTTTCAGAAACTGGAGAAAAATTAGTCTACTTTTCCTTTTTAAATAGATTGCAAAGAAATTAAAAAATAAAATAAAATAAAATAAAAATAAAAATAAAGGGAAAGAAAAAGAAAAAGAAAACGAAAAAGAAAAAGAAAAAGATAGAATAAAATCAAATAAATAAGAAAAGAAAAAATTGACATCGTCTGGGTTCGCAAAAAAAGGGAATGTAACTAAAAATTAACAGACAGCCGTGTTAAATCAACGTAAGTTTAAGCAACACGGAAAAAAGGTGGTAAGAGAGATAAAAGAAGGAAGGGAGGGAAAAAGAAAGAAACGAAAGAAAAAATTTTTTTAAATATTACAGACGCTGGACAAATTCAAAAACCTAATTTCCCAAAAACGTTGAAGTATTAGAAAAAAGCCTTTACTTAAAAGGCATAATTATTTATAAAAGGGAATAAAAAGATATAGGATTTAAAATAAAATTATTTAAAAAAAAAATTAGGTCATTTGAAATTAAACTAAATAAAGACAACACTAGGTAAAAAAAAAAAAAAATTAATTACAATTATACATACCTATAGAAGTACACACATGCATACATATATATACACACAATTCTACGATTAAGAATACATATATACATACACATACACACACATACATTCAATTTATTACACACTTATATACATATACATATACATGCGCATACACACATATATATGTGTATACACACCTATATACAAAAAATTCATATACACACAATATACATGTGTACACATACATGCACACATATACACACACACACACACACACACATATATATATATACATATTCCATATGCACTCACACACATACATATAAAAATATGAAAAATTAATGAATATTATGAAAAGGAGCATTTAAATAGCTAAAAACATGTTTTCCAAAATTACATATAGCCCACATACATAAATACATATATACATATATATACATATATATACAAATATGCACATCCACACACAAACATACACATATACATAAAAAATAAAAAAATAAAAAAAGGAAAAAAGAAAAATAATAAAAAGAAAAATTAAAAACTAAAAATTAAAAAATGATTTGTACCTACAGAAATTACTAATGGCTTTAAAAGAGCAGACGTCATATTATTTAAACCCGAGGAACCTTTCGGCCAACTCTTATCAAGGGTTCTCGTTGGCTTTAATTTTAAGGGAATTAAGGAAAAGGACAAGGCAAAATAAATTAAATTACTTACAATGCTGGGAGATGATGGAACTCGTTTAAAAATAAATTTATTGAAAAAAAAAAACACATAAAATGTAAGGGGGGTGTACACATATAATTCCACAAGAGTGTTTAAAAGTGAAAAAATGTTACACTCACAGACTCACCAGCAATTGTAAGGAGCGTAAAAACCGCTCTTCTGTCTGCACAGGCTCGGCTGTTTTACATTTTATGTGTTTTTTTTCAATAAATTTATTCTTAACCGAGTTCCATCATGTCCCAGCATCGTAAGTAATTTAATTTATTTTGCCTTGTCCTTTTCCTTATTTCCCTTAAAATTAAAGCCAATGAGAACCCTTGATAAGAGTTGACCGAAAGGTTCCTCGGGTTTAAATAATATGACGTCTGTTCTTTTGAAAGCCATTAGTAATTTCTGTGCGTACAAATCATTATATATATTTATATGGTCAGTAATCACTCTTTTATGCACGTTTCATTAAACCTGGATAGCTAACAATCAATTAAAGTTACACCACTACTAACCATCGGTATAAATTTCAAAATATCAAAAAAATATTAAACATAAATCTTTATTCAAAATATTTTACATCCAAGCACTCCAAACTTTCTACTTTCAGTTAACATAAATAAGAAATGAAAAAATTATTTAAGTAAGAAAATAAGTTTCTGAAAATTGTAATAAAATTGTAATTAAAATTTGCGCTTGGTACTATATACACATGATTAGTCTTCCCGGATTAAATATTGACAGACAAGTTGTGATGGTTGAGTGTTTTATATAATTTTTCATGAGATCTAATGCTTTTTCTTTTGAGGACATAAATTATATAAAAATTCTTTTGTTTATCCGAGGACTTTCGGCTATACTTTTAGCCATTTACGAAATTGAATGTTTTTATGTATGTGGCGTTATGTATAATGTAGAGCAGTGGTACGTGTTATGTACTGAGAACAGTAAGCATGTTGTGTAGAATGTTCGTAGTTGATAATATTGAGTGTGCAAATATACAATTTTTAAATTACATGACCCGGCAGCCAACAAGGAAAGTCGCACCACAACATTCCGGAAGAAACCTCGTTTTATGACAAATAACAGTAGCAAATCGAAATCCAACATTTTATAGGGAAATATAAAACAAACACGATGCTATATTGCAACACACCCTGACTGAACCCAGATATCAAGGAGCACTATAGCAATCAATCTAGCATATTTCACTTTTATTGAACTTCTTCAGCGATCGGGAAAAAGAAAATAAAAAAAAATTGATGTCAACAGAGATTGTCTGTTTCAAGGTGGAACTCACCGACCAGGTTATCATATTATGATTGGATTCACGCAAAATGCATAATGCCTTTACTCGCTAGTGTCTAAACTTACACACTTATTCATACACGTAAACACACGCACACACACATATGTATTTAGCCAGACTGACAAGCGTTTCCGCATAAGCACCCACAAGCAACATCACACCATTTACCGTCCAAAATATTCCTCACATATATATTTAAGATTGTTCATTTCTTTAATTAATTGATTAATACGCATACACGCATATACACATTTATCAATTAACGTTACAGTCTCACATACACTTACACAGACAAGCGTTTTTATACAAATATACACATACACTATTTTACAACCAAAAATATTTCACGCACATACATTTAAAAGTAATTATAATTTACTACACTTAACCAATGAAAATTAACTCCAAATCACAAAATACCACTATACTTTGATATTTTTAATTTTTTGTTTTTTATCGATCGACGAAGTAGTTTTTAGAAAAGTGAAATATGCTAGACTGTGATACGTTTCCTATTTTGTTCGTTTTCTTTATTCTATCACCTTGTAAAATTCCGATTAAGATAATCTACTCGCATATACAGTACTGTGCAAAAGTATTAGGGAAATAATTATTTCATCTTTTATGAGGCATATTGACAGAAAAAAAATTAATTAAAGTATTTTTTTTATTTACTCAACAAATGCTTTAACAAGAAAAATACTTGTTACAAATTAAATTTAGACTTTTGCTTTGATCATAGCTAACTATTATCAAAATAACTTTAAAAAGGAACCATTAAACTATGTTGACACTATTTACAGCTCAATTCTAGAGTGGGGAATAATAAAAAGGTCAGTCATATCGATGGATAATAGAATAATGAGTAGTTTCAAAATAATTTGTTTAATAGAAAATAGGAACAATTAAATATAACTTCTTTTTAATACATTTTTTAAAACCTAGTTTAAATAAACAATATTTATTAGCAATTTACTTGGATTTTCAACCTGTATTTGAATTTCAGTGAGGTTTTTTAGGAAAATCGCCCTTGTCCTTATACTATTGCACATTACCGTAGTGTGCAAAAGTGTTAGGACAGGAGTGATTTTAAACTTTATTGTGATGTCTCATAAAAGATAAAATAGTTCTTGCCCTAATACATTTGCACAATATATAAAATATCACGACATTTCTCGAAAATTTTGGGCGCTAACGCACACACACACACACACACACACATATATATATATATATATATATATATATATATAGTTATAGCTGTCAGTCCGTAAACGATGAGGATAATCCAACAAGATTTCCTTAATATAAATTATTAATAGGTAAATCCATATAGAGATGGGTGATAATCAGAGCGATATGAAGTTTATAAAGGAAAACTCAAAACGTCATATTAGTTATAAACTATAGTTCATTTCAATGAGCTTAATTAGCTCATATCATCAGACTCTTTTACAATATTTCCTCCATCTGGCTTAAATTTCTGTCGGAATGAACTTTTTCTTAAAATGAAGAGGGAACATAATAAAAATAATAATAATAAACATAAGATTACAAACAAACAAATAAATGACAATAAATGTAAGGGGAAGGAGGAAGGAATGAAGAGAGATAGAGTCCAGTTCCAAATATGGGTAGTATCCGTTTGAAGTTATTTTGACCGTCTTAGATGGCATGACCTCTAAAAAAAACCAATTCCCCTGACTTTAGGCGTCTATTTGACCGCATCGGGTCAACCCACATACTTAGACTAACTATTATCCACATATACCTATATGTACATTCCCACATATACTTACCCTGTGGTTTTGTTTAAGTTTACATATCCACTGATTTCTTTTTTTATCTTTTTAGGTCTTAGCGTTTTCATACTCACACATATATACGCTTCATAGGCGTAGGGCTTCCGTGCGCCCACGTAGTGTGGTGTATATACGCACGCCCACATCACATTAAATAAATTGTCGTATTCTCAATATCGCATATATTTATATACACGAGATGTATATGAGATAATTAGGTACATATTTAAGCCCATATAACCAAATACAATTATATGTATATATGTATATGTATGTGCATATGTACACAAACAAGACCGCATATGCACGCAGTAGTATGACATGTTGAGTTTTCCTTTATAAACTCTCTCTCTCTTTATATATATATATATATATATTGTCATCCGCAGACAGATCTACATTTGTGTATGTGCGTGTGTGCCCAATATTTTTGAGATATTTAATTCCACTGCCCGATCTTCGACGTTCTTAGGTTCTTGCCTATTACACCAGTGGAAAAATATTTACAGACACACTGTTACAAAATACGGCTTGGGACGGAAGAGGAGGTATAGAACACCTTAAGTAAAGAAGCGTGTTCGTCAGAACTTCTTCTTCTTCTATGTGCCCTGTCCCTTCAGGACGTAGGCGATCATGGCTCTCCACGTCTCCCTATCCCTTGTGGCTCTTAGTATGTTTGCTCCTGTTGCTCCTGGCAACCCCCGTTCCGTCATCCACCTGATCAGGCCCTGCAAATATGTTATCCGCTGCCTTCCTCTGTCTCTCCTTCCTTCTATCTGTTCAGTCAGTATCAGGTTCTCCAGGCTCTCCTTCCTCATTGCGTGTCCCAGGAACTTCAGTTGTCTCTTCCTGATGCTCAGCATCAATTTCCTTTTTGTTGCCATTCTTTCTAACACCTCGTCGTTGCTTGTATGCTCAGTCCACGATATCCGTAGCATCCTTCTGTAGAACCACATTTCGGCCGCTTCCAGTTTTGTCCTCATTTTCGATGATATTGTTCAGCATTCACAGCCGTATTGAAGAACTGACATCACGTAGCAGTCTAGCACTCTTTTCTTTGTTTCTATTGAGATTTTCCTGTGTGTTAGTATTTTGCTCATCTTCTGGAACGCGTCCTTTGCCATGCCAATTCGCCTTCGGATCTCCGTGTCGCACTTTCCATCTCCTGTTAGAACACTTCCTAGGTACTATAATTCTTGTACTTGTTTGATTCTGTTATCCCTCACCTGTATTTGGCATTTTGGGTTGTATCTTTTGCTGATGACCATGCACTCAGTTTTCTTAAAGTTTATTTATAGTCCCTTCTTGTCACTCTCCACTGCTACTTTGTGTATGAGGTCTTGTAATTTCCTTTCTGTGTCCGCAATCAGCACTGTATCGTCCGCATACCTTATGTTGTTCAGGTTGTGGCCTCCAATAACAAATCCTGGCGTGTCATCTAGGGTCCTCAAAATATTCTCGCTGTATAGGTTGAACAAATCCGGTGAAAAGACACATCCTTGTCTTACGCCTTTTTTTATCTTTGTGTATCTACTGAGGTCGTTACCTGTCCGTATGCAGGCCGTTTGCTGCCAGTAGAGATTCTTGATTATTCTTATGTCTTTGCCGAAAATGTCGAGGTTGCCTAGCATCTCCATCAATTCTTTGTGTCGAATGCTTTCGCGTAATCAATGAAGCATAGGTACATGTCTTTCTTCATTTGTAATGCCCTTTCAGAGAGCATCCTAATCATGAATATGGCGTTCCTTGTTCCAGTGTCTTTGACGAACCCGCACTGTTCATGCCCTACCTCTGGCCTGATTCTGCTTCTCGCTCTATTCATCAGGATTCTGACAATCAGTTTTGTTTCAGGCAAAAAGTTTGGGAACGTACTAACTCTCTGAGAAATTGGAAGTCAGGTTGTCGGCGAGGTTAGTGGCTTTCAAATTCTGAAGTCACTTGATGAGCATTGAATTTGTCAAACACAAAACTTTTCGCAGACGAACATCGTGAGAGGATTTTATCTCGACAATCAAATATTTTTTGCACTATTTATATAGTTGGGTAGTCTAGTCAAGATTGCTTTTTGTATGGAATTTAATACGAGACAGCCTTCTCAAGGCAAAAACTTGAGGTAACGGAAAGTACACGAGTAACCAATATGCATCCATTTAACTATTTTCCGTCGTCTGTGTTTTTTCGAAAATTAGGTCATTTTTTATTCACCTCACAGATTTTAGATTCAACTAGAGCAAACCCACTACAAGCGAAAACTATAACTTGCCAGAGACGAAAATATCATGCTATATATAGTAACACACACACACACACACACACACACACACACACACACACACACACACACAAAAACACACAGATATATATATATGTGTGTGTGTGTGTAAAAATATACTCAGTTATGATCTGGGATTAAGGAGAGAATAGTTAAATAAAATAAAGACAAGAGGAAAACTGTATTTTAAATCGCCTACGCGTTTCGTCCTATGATGGACTTTTGCAAGGCAAAAAGACGAAATGAGCTTTATTCTAAATTACGTATCTATAAACAAACAGTGTTGGTAACCACAAAGACGCTCACAAATCATTTCAAAAGATCAACAGAATATTTTAGTTTTTAAACTTTCTTCATGTGTAGCGCAAAGTCACGAGATGCTAAAATGAAGAGAATTCAACCGTTTTCTTTGAAATTTTTATTATGAATGTTTTATTAATCTGTTTTAGTATAATTACCATAAGTAAAATTGAGATTGGGATAAATAAGGGGCGCAAATTGAGGTTTTGGTAGTATATATATATATATATATATATATATATATATATATTATTTTGAACATTATTTTTACCGATACTCGTATTTAAGTAGATATTCCGTTTTTAATTAAACAGTATTTTTATATTTATATCTACCGGCCTGATTATTTACGATAAATTTTTATTACCAAAATTTGTGCTATCCAGCAGGATTCGAACCTATTACATAGGGGTTGCAGGTTCGAATCCTGCTCGATAGCACACATTTTCGTAATAAAAATTTATCGTAAATAATCAGGCCGGTAGATATAAATATAAATATACTGTTTAATTAAAAACAGAATATCTACTTAAATACGAGTATCGGTAAAAATAATGGTGAAAATAATTAACTACAAATTGTCGGTTGCTTATAACCTAGTTTCGTTAAAATTTGTTAATTTCCGTAACATGTTTACATATATATATATATATATATATATATATATATATATATATATATATAATTCATGTTTTGGTAGTATATATATATATTTTATGGTAGTATATATATATATATATATATATATATATATATATATATTGATGTAAATAGTAATTAAATAATGGTGGGTTTCGCATATGTAAAACTCCTCCCACTAATATTTTTAACAAATTAAACTTTTCATAAATCAAAAAAGCTTTCATGCTTTAGTGATATTTGTTGATTTTGCATACATTTTATTTAAATTCCAGTGTTGGGTCAATAAAAACTCGCAATCAGATTTTTCTAATTGATTTTTCTAAGTCTATTTCCGGTTTCACGTGGATACTGTCGTAAACACAAATTTCAAAAATATATATATTTATGTCCTCCGCTTCCGAGTGAAGTAATTCTTGCACATAGACGGTTTGATTGATACTTCAAAGAAACATTCCAATAAACAGAGAAATGGAGATTACAGAAACTGATGCCTAGATTTGGACCTGTCCCAACTTCGCGATGATTTATTCTTCAAAACTACACAAACTTAAGCTGTCCTGAAACATACGAACTCGGTTTACAGAATAAATTACAATGGTTTCTATGAGCTAACATTATTTTCCCAGAATATATATATATATATATATATATATATATATATAGAGAGAGAGAGAGAGAGAGAGATAGTAAAGGAGGGGGAGAGAGAAATGTGTTTGTGTGTTATAATTTTAAATTGATATATGTTGGAAGTCAATAATATGATGTAAATAATTTATATAAAATATTAAAATACTTATATAATCAATTGGATAAATGGTGACATTAAATATTTCTTTTGTTTACATCTATCTATCTATCTATCTATCTATCTATCTATCTGATTCTGTTAATATCTATCTATCTATCTATCTATCTATCTATCTATCTATCTATCTATCTATCTGATTCTGTTAATATCTATCTATCTATCTATCTATCTATCTATCTGATTCTGTTAATATCTATCTGTCTATCTATCTGATTCTGTTAATATCTATCTGTCTATCTATCTGATTCTGTTAATATCTATCTATCTATCTATCTGATTCTGTTAATATCTATCTATCTATCTATCTATCTATCTATCTATCTATCTATCTATCTATCTATCTATGCGTTGCTCGGGTACAATGAAAACTTTAAAACAAATCCATGGTCCTGGAGACTCTTAGGACGTTGGCACGAAAGACTAAAAAGCAATAATTGTTCCCAGTTAAAGTGAAACCTTAGACGGAAAGAAAAATAAATGGATGCAAGTCAAATTTTGATTTCCTGGTATCGATATCAAATAGGTTTTTTTCGTCGTAAACTGAATTTTGAAGGCTAAATAAGTCCTCTGATTATATGGTATCATGGCTGAGACTAAGAACTACAATTATACATACTTAGAGCCAAACCCGAAGCAAAAACTAAAATAAAAGGGCCTAAAAAAATACACACATACAGGCAAATAAACAGACACACACACACAAACATCTTGCCTTATATATATATATTCTCGATTTTCTGCACTATTGTAAGAACTGCAACCTTGTAACTTGCGAATAACGTTTCTTATGTCTTTCTCTAGTGTATCAAATTTGATTAAAATCGGACCACTCTTTCTATAACCCTATTTTTTTGATTATTGATTTTCGATATTTTTCTGGGGTAACTCGACACAAAATCTAGCTAAGAAAATTTTCAAGAAAATCGGTTCAGCCGTTTCGGAGTCTATAGGTAATGGACAAACACACTGACATAAAGTTCCACTTCTAAATAAGTTTAGATTTAGATTTAAATGCAATTATCTTCTCGTGTCTTCTTAAGACGTCTTCTTTCATTGTCTCCCTTTCTTAATGCTATTCATTTTTCTCCGATACTTTCACATTCCCTAACCTCCCTGGCGTTTTAGTTGATTTATCTTTTTTCTTAGAGGAAAATGATCAGAAGAAGTAAAAGTATACAATTTCTGATTAAAAAAAAAAAAATTAAACAACTTATCTACCAACAAATTTATATTTATAACTGGATAATCAAGAAACAAAAACATACATTTTGTAAGAACGCTGCATTAAAAAATATTTAGTTGTATTACAAAGTTACTTTTTAGGTTTCGGTTTAGGATTAGGGTTAAATTACGATGCCGTTTGCAACAATACTCAAAGTCATTAAAATATTATTATTGGTTTTATTACCAATTTTTATCTTGGTAACAAATATATTTTATCTAAAAATATCTATAGAATTAGTATCCTACAATAAGTGACACTTTTGCCTTATTAGGAAATTATATAAATAAAAGACAATATCTTTATAATACCTGTTGTATGAGTAATGTCTCCTTTTTCTGTGTTTCATATTCGTGTGTGACAGAGAAAATGAACGTAATTTATAAACATTGTTTACACTAAAAATGATTGTCCACATCTTCGATATTATTTTTTTTCTATTTTTTTTTTAATCATTTCACCCCGAGCAAGGCGGAAACGCCACTGATGTGCAGGGGGCTACATAAATGTAAAAATATTAATTAGAAAAGAGTGAGGAGTACAACCAAGTTAGAAAGGAACAATAGAAAGCTGAGAAAGCAGGTGCGATGACAGATACATAGGTGGAGAGAAAGGGAAGGTTATACAGGGGTGGGGAGAGAGCTAGAGTCCAGTGGTTAGTAGATGAGTATTGACTTTGTATTTAAATTTCTGGAGGTTGTAGCCGTCAGGAAAGCAAGAATACGGGAGCGAGTTCCACAGGCGGGAAGTGCGAGAGAAGAAGCTGCAGGAGTAGAATTGTCGTCTGCATTTGGCTAACCTGACTGTGAACGGTGAACTGTGAAATTGTCCCACACTTCCTATTCACCATGAAATAACGTGTCTGTGTTATTTTTTCTCATATTTGCTCTATATTTATATGCATATATGCTTGGAGCCCTCTTAGAGAGCTATCTTACCACTGTATGTACAGAATACTCCTTTGGATTATTTTATACCCACACTGCATGCTGATATATATATATATATATATATTTAAATATGATATACAGTACTCGTCTATTTTCCTACGATTAGTTACTATTTACATTGTTCACACTGTTGTTTTCATCTTTATTGTAATATTCATGACATTTCGGTCGTTGTACGCTCGGTCCATCTTCAGGTGAAAGAAAATTCGAACTGAACCAACGTTTATATCCTCTGAGCCATGAGTACTGAAGAAAATATGGTCCAGTGGATATAAACTACTGCAGTGGTGAACAAATAACTCACAGGGTTAAGTCAAAAGGTAATAAATACATGTGTACCGGAAGTGGCATTACACACGGAATGAGAATGATATATCTTAGTGATCAAATTACAGGTTTCTGTTTGAAATTTTTAGCACATTAAGAAGGGCCGGAGAGTACAACGGCCAAAACGTTGTAAACATAGCAATAAAGATGAGGACATAAATGCAAACAAGTTAAATAATCATATGAAGCTAATGCTGCTAAGCACTTTATAAAATAAAGGATTTGAATGTTCCCTTTTCCATTTTCTAAAAGAATAGAAACGTATGTTTCTAAAACAAAATTGTCTTTTGAAAATAAGTCACTGATTTTAAAAATTAAGACTGGATCTGAAACGCCTTTCGACACTAAGCTCTGTTATCGATATTTGTTATTCAATAAAAATGTGCATAACATATTGCATTTATATTTTTCATCCAATTAGAGTTCTAATTAACAAACACTTCACAGTAAGATTTAGTCTTTGTTTTGAGCCAATGGATTCTTATGCATAGCGGAAATCAATAACGATAAATAATTTTTCAGTTGGTTTGGTTTTTGATGTTGCGCGACATATATTTCGAATCTCAGATTTATTCAAATTTTCATATCTTTCCCTTTCGTCTGCTTTCAGTCAATTTCTAATACGGAACCATATATCGCCAGAAAATCACCGTAGTAAACAAATCGTCTGCTATTACGAAGGGAATTGATTGTTTAGAGTTAATAAACTAGTAACATGACTCATTCTTTCTTCCAAACCTGAATTAAGTTTTCTCTCATGCTTAATTAAAAAAAATTAAACACAACTCCTTCTTCTTTATGTGGCGTGTACTTTCAAGACGTAGGCGTTCATGAAATTCAACTTACCCATATCCCTGCAGCTCTTAATATTTTTCCTCTTGGAATCTCTCCCAAACCAAAGCTCCTCCATCCTCTTGCTCAAGTTTATCAATTAGGTCTCCCGCTGTTTTCATATGTCTCTCTTTCCCTCTATCAATCCAATGAATATTACGTTCTCCAAGCCCTTCTTCCTTATTCAGTCATTTAGGCGATCATGTCTCGAAAGAGACATGCCTGACTTGGCAGAGGATTATTCCGCAGTAGGTTACCATTGCTTTCTGCGGTAGACTGGTTGCCGAACAAGGCTACAGAACCCAATCTGTCCTATTATGTAACACATAACTGGAGAGAAGACACGGATTAATACCTTTCCTAATGGTATTTGCGCGTAAGTGAATGCAAGAAATTTAACTGGAATTCGAACTCGGCTCTCCAATTTCTCGTTTCGAGTCGACATCCACTGCGCCACAAGGCATATGCGTGTCCCAAATGCCACAGTTCTCTTTTTCAAATGGCAAGTATCAGTTGCCTTTTCGTTTGAATTCTCTCTAAAACCTCTTCGTCGATCACATGTTCGGTCCACGTTATCCTCGGCATCCTTCTGAACAATATTTGAAGCGATCGTCTAGCATTCGCTGCTATATATGAGGACAGATCACGCATACCAATTCAGTACTCTTTTCTTTGTCTCCAACGAAAATCTTCCTGACTTTGAAATGTGCCTTTGTCAAGGCCAATCAGCCTTCGATTCTTAGTTTCTCATCTTTCATCTGTTAGAATGCTTCCAAGGTATTGAAATTTTTGTACCTGTTTGATTTTATTGTCACCCAACTTGTAGTTGGCATTTGGGAAAACTTCTTGTTTCTGAGGACCATGCATTAGGTTTTCTTGAAGATTATGTTTATATTTTTGAAGAAAATAAATCAATACCAGCTATGCATTTGACTTTCGACAAAACTCTCTTTACAAAAATACATCCATGAATCTTGATTTACAAACTGATTTCTTACAAAGAATACATTCTATTCATACGAATATATTGTAAAAGTTTGTCGGCTTTAAATAACGCATTGCGGTTGATATATTGTAAAACAAATCAAACTAAATCCACCCGGTCCAGGGATTAAAACTGAAGTGATGTCATGAATAGACTTTTTACTTTGAAAGAAAGATAAGTAAAAAGAAAATACATTTGTTCTATCTAAATATACGATAATATCGATAACATTACGCATTCGTAAATAGTATTCATGCCTGCAATAAACGATAATCCTTTTGCTATATTTAATAAATAAAGACGATGGAGCGGTGTCAGAGGTCGTCTTTAGATGTCTACATGGAACAAGCTTTGGTTTAAAGGTCTAGGAAATATGAAACCCATCTTATAAAGTAATAAACAATATCTCCTATAATAATGTAAACACACACACACACACACACACACACACACACACACACACACACACACATATATATATATATATATATATATATATATATATATATATATTAATTCAGATACTTCAATCCAAGGGAAAAAAGCAGGAAGGTAAATTCCAAAAAACCCGATCCTAATTAATATTAAACTTTTTATTTTAATATTAAAAAATGATACAGGAAGAGAGCTCCATGTAATAAAATATTACAGAGCAAATATATATTAAAAAAGGATTAATTCAAAGATGTTGAATGGCCATTTCGATATGAAGATCCCCACGGGGGACGACACATCACCTCAGCAACAGAAAAATCCTTTCAGAAACTCTTTCTGAAACTTTCTGAAAGGATTTTTCTGTTGCTGAGGTGATGTGTCGTCCCCCGTGGGGATCTTCATATCGAAATGGCCATTCAACATCTTTGAATTAATCCTTCTTTAATATATATATATATATATATATATATTAATTTGTTAGGCATTCTAACCTTCCCTGGTTGATAAAGATATTTTAAGTAAACAGGAATCATTAAGCCTGGCTGATAAACAAATATGTATCGTATTAGATGAAACAACGAAAATATAGTTAATAGTAAGTCCAAGTTGATAATATATTGCGTATATCCTAGGGATCAAGCTACAGGGTTCTGTCCGAAATTCCTACCACATGACGAAGAACCGTAGAGTACGACGGCCAAAACGTCGTAAACGTTGTGAGATGTTTAATGTTACTGGTTATTTTGAATATTATTTTAAAGGATGCTGTGAGTACCATCGACTGAATATATGAGCAAATGAGGTAGGGGTTAATAAATTGGAAAAAACGAACAATTTTTAGAATCAGTATCAAATTTTTAGGGCAATTAATGATGCATTAGTAGTTTTAAAGGATTCGACGTTCAAATGATATATTGAAGACAAACGTAAATAGAGAAAAGCTTTTTTTTGTAATAATTTCACCACAAGCAAGGAATTCTACTGCCACTATTGCGCAGGGGGTTAAATAGGGGAAGGTGAAGAGAAAGAGTGGTTAGATATAGGAAATGTCAGAAGGAGGGTGATAGACGGGTAAGGATACCGAGGCTGAGGGTTGGGCAGATGGGAAGAGTGTTTGAGAGAATGGATGCGAGTTAGTGTGTTAGAAGATGTCTATTGACCTTACATTTGAACTCCTGGAGATTGTAGCTGTCAGGGAAGCAATCATGTAGAAGGGAATTCCACAGTCGGGAAGTGCGAGAAAAGAGGCAGTTGCAGTAGAAATTGCGGTTACATTTTATTAATTGATTGACAGGACAGGGGTTAAAAGAGATAACAAAAATGTATGAAAAAGAGAGAGAACAAAGAACAGGAGGTTGTGGATGCAGTGTGGATTAAACGAAAATAGTAAGGAATGAATGATAAATCTATGCAAGATTCGAAAAACATAATCATGAATAATTTAAGGCAAGTTTTAACTAAATCTCCAAATAAAAATTTCCAGAAATTAACAAGGTTCAAAATGTTTGGCTCTAATAACTTTCATCAGATTTTTAAAATCTTGCGCAGACATTATCAAAGCTGTTCAATAACCCAAATAAAATTCTAGAATGCATCGCTGAAGGTAAAACATATCTCCTACCACAAATTGGGAAACAGAAGATCAAACCAATTATAGTCCAATAACATGACTGCTCACCACAAATTGATTCATTGTCCTGACGAACTGTACTTACTCTCTTCCTGATTAAAACAGCATTATTTTCCAGGAAAAGAAAAAATGTCGAAAAGTTTCATATGGTTTACACTATCAAATAGTAATAATTAAAATGATTCTACAAGTTTGCACCAAAAAAATTAGAAATCTCAGTACTGACTAGATAGCTTACCATAAATCCTTTCAAATCTTTAGACATGTATTCAGCCTCCAAGTTGATAGTATTGTTTTTAAAATATAGCATGGAATTCTGAAAAAAGTCAGACTATACATAAAACACAGAAAAAATACAGCCAATTCCAGTTTTTAATATTCGAAGAGAAATCGTTCAAGGAGGCCTCTTGTCGTTCCTTCTCTTCTGCCTGTCTTAAATCTTTCTTTCGTATTAACGAAACAGTATTAACAAGAAATTATTTATTTTTAACCTCAATCACTTATTTTTAGCATTCAGAAAGGGAGAATTAAAAGAAATACACTCAAATGATCTACATTTTGTCAAAAAATTCAAGAATAATATCCAAAATCTATATCTTCAATCTGTTGTTTACTGGCGCAAAGGACAGCTTGTTAATTTTAACGCTTTAAAAACTAGACTGTTCTCTATTAATCATCTGAGAGAAGAAGAAGTCTATAAATCCCTAGGAGGCATAGAATAAAGAATACCCTAACGAAAGAAAATAAAATAAAGAATAATACAAGAACGTGTGTGTGATGTTAAATACTTATTTGAATTTACAAAATAGAATGCCAACTATAAAGACTTTGGCTGTGGGACAATATTGTTTCAACATTTTTACTTGAACCATAGCTGACATTAAGCGAAAGGATGTAAAAAAAACAAACTTTTCACTTGATACCGCATACAAAATCCTAAGCGTGTATCGATCGTCTGTTTGTATCCAGATTCGAATGAGGCAGACGATTTGATCAATCAGGACAGTTTTAAAAAAAAGTCTCAACAGCCGGTTTTCAAAGATACTTGAAAACTACAGAAAACTAGATGATGATCTGTGTCAAAAAACATGAACGGAATAACAAACTTATACACTAATAAAGGAAGCAAAAAACTCAAAAGAGGATTTCAAAGGGAGGAAGTTCAAATAAACGATAATACACGTATTGAAGTGGTAAAGATACTAAAACCAAAGGAAGGTCTAATGCATCAAGGAGGCTTCTTGTCGTTCCTTCTCTTCTGTCTGTCTTAAATCTTTCTTTCGTATTAACGAAACAGTATTAACTAGAAATGATTTATTTTTAACCTTAATCACTTATTTTAGCATTCAGAAAGGGAAAATTAAAATAAATATACTAAACTGATCTACATTTTGTCACAAAAATCCAAGAATAATATCCAATATTTATTGTTTAATGGATCAAAGGACAGCTTGTCAATTTTAACGCTTTAAAATCTAGACTGTTCTCTATTAATCATCTGAGAGAACAACAGCAAGATAAGCCTCTTCGTGGTCAATCCTATGCCTCTACAAAACAGGATGATGTAGGCAAATCACGTATCTATTAGTGAGTAGTGCAAAGTTAAATGCTGAAAGACAGACTAAGGTTTGCTAGCTAAAGCTGTTTAAATTTGCCCAGAATACAGATTCTCTTGTTAATATTCAGAAACAATTGACTATCTTGTATCAGGTTGTACAATATCACAACCCACGGATTATAAAACTGAGTAGAGTGGGCCAAAATATGCAACTTTTACGGGGAGTAAACTAAAAGAATATGCTATGATCATCCCCCAGACCCGGTTATAGAGATAGGGCTTTTTTATTGGAATTTACAATACACATAGATGAAACAATCAAACGTAATCGCCCAGATATCGTGATCGAACACCCCAGTGTGCTTTCTTACTTACATGGCAGTCTGTGAATATTGTTATTTGTCTATAAGGGTCTTATAAAAACTATCAAAACAAAAGGACCCTGAAGTGGAAATCTAAAAAATAGAGCAAATGAGGATATCAATAATTTCAGTTATCGTTGGAGCCTTCAGTTTAGTTGCAAATAATTTCAATGGAAGGTATCCTTGTTAGCCCATGCCTTAACAGAATACAAGAAAATGTACTCACAAATATATATCATACATTACGTTTTCCTTTTAAAAAAATGATTGGAATCCCTCTGACCCCTCTAATTACCGCCTCTTACAGATTTTGGCAAAATGTTAGATGCTATAATCAATGCTGAAATGATCTCACATCAAACAACCTTAATCTCTGACAGGCTTTATGGCTTCTGCTTCAATGGTCATCACTATATATATATATATATAACGCCACTATTTTGTCACTGTCTTCGGCCATCCGCCACGGTAGGGATGGACTTATATTTTCAATTCAATTCTCTTTATTGTTAATAGCTTAAATGTTCTATGTTTACTGTGTGCTAATATTTACTCTTTGATAATGGCTTATGTGAGCCGAAAGCTTAGACCTGATAAAAAAATTAACAATTACTGTGATTTTTTGTTGTCTTTCAACGACATCACCATCAAGTATATCAGATGGTATGAACGGATCCTACACAAAATTAATAGACAAAACTTGTTTTTTATTAAATGAAACCTGCATTAATATATATATATATATATATATATATATATATATATCACCCCGAGCAAGGCGGTAACGCCACTGAAGCGCAGGGGGCTACGTAAGAGTGAAAAGATTTGAAAAGAGAGAGCCGGAAACCACATCCTAAGCAGGGAACAAGGGATGAGCCTCTTCACGTGTTCAATAGACGTATATATCAGCTTCTTGATGAAAACGTTGAAGCTCGATCTGTTGCTTTGAATGTCCCTAAGGCATGTGACTGGATTTGGCATGTTAATATTTTGCGCAAGCTTCATGGTTAATATATCTCTGGATGACTTCGATTTAATCCAATCCTTCCTATCTAATCGTCAAATTAAGATCGCTTTGAAAGGATATGCTTCCAGATCCTTTCATACTAATGCTGGGGTCCCCCAAAGCTCTGCCTTAGGTCCTAGGCTTTTACTGGTTTTTAACAATCATTTCCTTGATGTAATTCAGCATTCTTATCTCGAGCATAATAGACTCTTTCCGCAATTAGCGTTAGCACATCAGCAATTGACCTTGAAAATACGAAAGCCATATTGCATGTCTGAAAGAAGACCCGACCGATCATTGATTAGGGCTCCTAGGAGTTTACCAGAAAGAGGCTAGTATATTTCTTAAGGTCTTTTACAGTAATACCATCAGGTCTACATGCCTTTTGACCATCCAGGTGGGAGATGATAACAGGAACTCTAGAATATCAATTCTAAGTGGGAATTCAATCAGGGTTAGTCGAGGTAAGTCAAGGGGAGTGTTCGAAGAGAATTTAAGGGCAAAATATTTGTCCTTATCAGCAAAATTCATTGAAGAGAGCAGAACATACCTATTTAATTTCCCCTTACAAAGCCGCCTGTAAATACGAGATCCAAAGATTTTAGATGCAATACGTTGCCTCCTTTTCTCAGCAAACAGAGACATGACACCTTTGAGGACTCGCTCACTTTTATTACGAGCAGCAACAAATAGCTAAATATCGTGGTACCTCCGAGTTATAGCGTCTAAACATACTGACGTGAACTATGGAGAAAATTAGGGTTTTACCTGGTGTTTCCGGAAAAGAATGAGAGCATTCATTCTGGGTTCGATCCAAGAAGAAACTTCAGTGGCACAATTTTCGATAATAAGTTTGAAAATAGCTTTTTTGAAGAAGTTAACGGAGTAAGTGCCAATAAGCATGCTGGCAATGAAATGAGGTCTTATTAATATGAGGTTCCTTATTAAGAGATGATTGAAACGAAATATCAGCAAATACTATCGGGTGATCTGAGTTTACAAGAGGACCGTGCTGCTGCAGGAGTGAGGAGCGAAGCTGAGAAATAAATCAAGTAGAGAATCATATTGTTCTGGCATGCTAGAGAAACGGTGAGAGAATTCAGTGAGGAATTTTGGCAATGGAAAAAATGGATGTCAGAAAACCATCCACATCAGTACCTTTAGAAGGTTTAATCTACATGTCATGGTGGGTATTAAAATCACCAAATATAAAAACGTTAGCTAAAAACTTTCTACCTATTTTATGAAAAATATATTTCTCGATTGCGATGCATCTTCGGCCTTCCCTGACACTATATGTCGTCTGTCACTCCACTAGCTGAATAGGTTAATAGCTGCACATGCTTAAGTTCCAAGGTTTCCAATAAACAGCAAACATCATATGGCTGTCTATTTTGATGAAAACTATATATTCGACATTTTTAATTAATGGACGTCTTCTTCCATCATTTTACTATTCGTTTTTTGAATATGTATTGTATTCTATCCTCGACATACTTGGGAAAGATATTAGGGAAGTTAAGAACCTCTACTAGCAGATGTGCGTTTTGGTGCAGTGGATATCGGCTCAGAACGAGAAATCGGTGGGCCGAGTTCGAATTCCAGCTGAATCCATTGCATTCACTTACGCACAAATACACTTGGGAAAAGTATTAATCCGTCTCTTCCCTCCAGTTATGGGTTAAATAACAGGACAGATTGGGTTCTAGCCTTGGCTGGCCACCAGTCTACCGCAGAAAGCAATGACAACCTACTGCGAGATAATAATCTGCCCAGTCAGTCATGTCTCTTTCAAGACATGATCGCCCAAGCGTGTTTCATGTATGGCACATATGACTGACTACTGCCGACATACGGACAGGTAACGAATTCAGCATTTAAACACAGATAGCAAAGGGCATAAGAAAGGCGTGTGTATTTTTACCGGATCTATTTAATTTGTACTGTGAGAACATTTTGAAGACCCTAGATGTTATGCCAGGATTTGTCGTCGGAGGTTACAATCTGAACAACATAAAATACGCAGACGACACAGTGTTAATTGCAAACACCGAAAAAAACTGCAGGACCTCCTACAGAAGATAGCTTGAGAGAGTAACAAGAAGGGACTACAAATAAAGTGCAAGTAAACCGAATGAATGGTCATCAGCAAAAAGAGCAGCCCAAAATGCCAAATATAGGCGGGAGGTGTTAAAATCAAGCAAGTACGAAAATTTAAATTTCTGGGAAGTGTTCTAACCGAAGACGGAAAATGCGACAAAGAGATCCAAAGGCGAAATGGCATGGCGAATGACGCGTTCCAGAAGCTGAGTAAAGTATTAAGACACAGGGAACTTTCACTAGAAGCATAGAAGAGAGTAGTGAAATGTTATGTGATGTTAGTTCTTCAATAAGGCAGTAAATGTTGGACAATATCAACAAAGATGAAGGAAAAACTTGAAGCGGCTGAAATGTGGTTCTATAGAAGGATGCTGCGTATATCGTGGACTGAGAACGAATGGAAACGAAAAGGAAATTAATATTGAGCATCAGAAAGAGACGACTGAAGTTCCTGGGACATGCATTGAGTAGGGAGGGCTTGCAGAAACTGATACTAACAGACTAGATAGATGAAAAAGAGACAGAGGAAAGCAGCGGATAACATATTTGAAGGGCTCAGGCATATGCAAAAGGACACACTGACTCAGGCCCTTCAAATATGATGACAGAAGTGGGGCTGAGAGTCGTTACAGTGGGGCTGAGAGTCGTTACAGGAGAAAGCGTGCTAAGAGCGACCAGGTATAGGGAGACGTGGAAGGCCATGTTTGTCTACGTCCAGAAAGAACAAGATACCTAGAAAAAGAAGATTCTATTTTATAGAACGCGTTAAAATCGATTTTTATAAGATGATCACTAAAACCGAAACGGATTTGCCAATGTTTGTAGTTTTTGCTTTCCGGAAAAAATTCTCTATTGTTTTCCTTTGAAGAAATGTCGTTGTAACTGCAGTCAGTTGGCCTTTAGCTAGCTGAGTGCTGCCTGTTTCATTGAAACAGATCGTAATATCAATTCTCAACTTCCCGCTACCTTAGACCAGCGCTTCGTCATGTTTTATACATTCTTTACTCTTCAATAGAGGATGTACGTTGTGGTGCATCGGATATCGGCTCGGAACGAGAAATCAGGGAACCAGAGTTCGAATTCCAAATACCCTTGGGAAATGTATTAATCCGTCTATTCCTTCAAATTATGGGTTAAATAACAGGACGGATTGGGTTCTGTAGCCTTGTTCGGCAACCAGTCTACCGCAGAAAGTAATGGCAACCTACTGCGGGATAATCTTCTGCCCAGTTAGTCATGTCTGTTTCAAGACATGATCGCCCACTTAACTGACTGACTCTCCAATAAGTCAAATGTCGTAGCCTACACTAGTGTAAAAATGTAAATATCATATGTTCTATGTTGAAAACGGCGCACAAGTGAAAATAATTCCACAATTTACTTCTTTTAACAATAAAAATGTATTCGATAATTCTTCTTCTATGTGCCCTGTCCTTTCAGGACGTAGGCGATCATGGTTTTCCACATATCGTGGTTCTCTACGTATGTGCGTATGACTGGGTGAGAGTGTATTTGCCTGTATGTCTGTGTGAGTGCGTATTTGTGCGTATGTTCGGGTGAGAGTGTAATTGCGCGCATATCTGGGTGAGTGTGTAATTATGCGTGTGTATGAGTGAGTGTATAATTGTGTATATGTCTAAGTCAGTGTGTCCTTTTGCATATGTAATGTCAAATGAATGGTCTTAATTTATCGACGTCCCGCATAAATTATGTAAATATTTTTTTCACAATTAAGGATTGTGTTTTTATTATTATTATGTCATTTTTCATCATATTTCGATTTCTGCTTTGGTCTCACTACCAACCAAGTCTGCGGGGAGACCTAAGGCAGGTAGTGGCGTGTTGTTATGGCTCCATTTCATGTTTTTCTATCTTCCCTATCATCCCCAGCATTACATAGATAAAGTTTTCCTTAGTGTGTGGGTTGTACTTAATAAGACAATTTTTTGTATATCTCTTAAGCTGGGGTTTCCAGGGATTCTTTCAATGTGTTGTTTTGTTCCATTTTTTATCATTCCAAGTGCACCTACTATCACTGGCACAACTCTTGTTTTCAATTTCCACATTTTTTCTATTTCAATTTCCAGGTCTTTATATTTTGACAGTTTTTCAAATTCCTTGATTGCTATGTTACAATCCGCTGGACAAGCCATATCAATTAATAGACAAGTTTTCTCCTTCTGGTTTTTAACAATAATGTCTGGCCTGTTTGCTTCAATTTTTCTGTCTGTGTAGATGGTGTAATCCCATACAATGGTTACATCTTCTATTTCTGTAACCGGTGCTGGATGATGTTCATACCAGTGTTTGTTTACAGTTTTTCCATAATGTTTGCACATTGCCCAATGTAAATATTGCCCAACGCTATCGTGGCGATTTTTATATTCGTTTGGGGCAAGCACAGAACAGCCTGAGATTAGGTGGTCTATTGTTTCTTGGTGTTTATCACAAAACCTGCATTTTGGATCCATATTATTATGCATAATATTTGCCTGAAAGTTTCTCGTGAAAAGACTTTGGTCTTGTGCTGCAAGTATAAATCCTTCAGTTTCAGACTTTAATCCAGATGCACGTAACCATCGATGAGTATTAACTTTGTCAACATTGGATTTATTGGCACGTACTGGATATTGGCCATGCAGAGGTTTGTCTTGCCAGCGCTGTTTCATCTTTTCAAGAGCTTTATCTTTGGCTTTCATTTTCATATTTTTTGCCGCAATAGTTGGTTCTTGGCTACTGTTTTGCTTTTCTACAGAATCTACTAACTGTAAATCTTGTTTGTATTTACTGCCTTCTTTTATTATTGAATATTTTTTCTTTCTTTCTTCATGTTGCCTTACTAATTGTATCATCCAATCCTTTGTTGTTTCTATGTATGTTAGTAAGCCAATAGTTGTTGTCTTGTATGACAATTCCAGCTGAATAAGACCCCTTCCACCTTCTTTACGGGGTATGTATAGACGGTCTACATCAGCCTTTGGATGATGCATCTTATGCTTAGAAAGAAGCTTTCTTGTTTTAGCATCCATTCGCCTGATGTCGTTTAGAGTCCAGTTTAAGATGTTGAAGCTATATTGGACAACTGGGATTGCAAGGCTATTAATGGCCATAACTCTATTCTGTGAATTTAATTCAGTTTTTAATATCATTCGTAGCCTTCTATAGTACTCTTTACGCACTATTTCTTTCATTTTTTTATGGTGAATGTTTTCGCTCTCATTTACACCTAGGTATTTATAAGCTTCTTCTGGTTTCAATTCTTTTATTGTTACAGCAGGGTCTAGGCTAATTGAGGATGTTTCTTGTATTGATCCACGTAAAACTGTAGCTTTAGCACATTTATTCAAATTAAATTTCATTCCAATGTCTTCGCTGAAGCATTTTACAGTTTTCAGAAGACCTTCCAGCTCATTATCATTCTTAGCATATAACTTTAAGTCATCCATGTAAAATAGATGGCTTATTTTCTTTTGGCCTATTTTATAACCACATTCTGTCTTATTAAGTTGACTGGTTAGTGCTATTCATGATATGCAGAATAGTAAGGGAGATAAAGAATCACCTTGAAATATACCTCTTTTGATGTTTATTTCATCAGACTTATAGGTTCCATTTATATGATTGAGGTAAACGGTTGTTTTCCATATAGACATGCACTGTTTGATGAAATTGATGATGACGGGCGATATCTTGTATATATTTAAAGTCTTTAAAATCCAGTCATGTGGCACACTATCGAATGCCTTTCGATAGTCTATCCAGGCTGTACTAAGATTTTTCTTTGTACTGTAGCAGTTTTCCAGGATCATTTTGTTAATCAGCAATTGGTCTTTACAACCATAACAGCCACGTTTGCACCCTTTTTGTTCAAGCGGTAACATGTCATTTCTTTCTAAGAATAAATATGTCTGCTTTGTTAAAATAGATGTTAATAGTTTATATGTTGTCGGAAGACATGTAATTGGTCTGTAGTTTTTCGGGTTGTTTGTGTCACCATTCTTGGGTAGAAGAAATGTGATTCCTTTTGTCAACCATGCAGGAATTTTAGTGGGATCGTCAACCATTTCTTGAAGTTCTTTGGCTAGTTTTTTATGTGATGCGCTTAAATATTATAGCCAAAAGTTAGGAATTTTATCTATGCCTGGGAATTTCCAATTGTGTGTTTTTTTAGTGCATATTTAACATCATCTTCTGTAATTCCAGACCATGTCTGTTCGGGTTTATTTTTCATTCGTTCTGTCTCTTGCGTAATCCAATGTACTTCCTTGCTAAGTTCTTTAGGGCAAGCCCATATCTTTTACCAGAACTGTGTGACTTCTTCCATTCTGGGGGTACTGTCACTTCAATTCTTTTTTTACCTATTTCCCTGTAAAATCTCTTTGTATCAGTCTGAAAGATCTTGTTTTGTCTGTAAAATCTTGCTCTTTTTTCATAGCGTCTTATTCTTTGAGCCTTCAGTTGGATTTTTTGCTTTATTTTTTCTTTATTTGATAAGACGTCATTTTCATTCCTGACGTTATATTTTTTTTCGGCTCTTCTTCTTTTCCTAGTTCTTACATTTATTCCTCTACTCAGTTCATCCAGTACTGACAGTTCGCTTCTTAGTTGTTCGATTTCTTTTTCGATTTTTCTTTTCCAAGGTGGATCTTCACGTCTGCGTGACTGCCTTGTTTTTATTTTGATGTTTAATTTTCTTGTTGCTGCTGTTGCTGATGCATATTATTATTATTATTGCTGATGCATATTATTATTATTATTATTATTATTAGTAGTAGTAGTAGTAGTAGTAGTATTAAAACCATTTTCAGTATTTACATTATTCGGACAATGGTCTTCATCTTTTTTGCCATTAATACAACGTTTCGGCCGTTGTACATTCCTGATTTCTTCAGGTGCTAGGAATTTCGAACCGAACCCTTTATTACAATCACTGGGGTATATGAGTTATCTCCCTCTAACCCTGTAAGTTACTTGTTCACTACTGCTGTAGCCTGATATTGAACTCACAACTCTTTGTGTCATGTCACAGGAACTAATCAACGTCTATATCTCCTGGGCCATATGTCCTTAAGGACAGGGTTAAAGGGAGATAACACATGACTACCAGAAGAGGCTCTACGTAATGGAGATCATATATCATTTATTAACGCCAGCAAAGCGAAGAGGCTTTACGTAATGGAGATCATATATCATATATTACGGCCGGCAAAGCGAATTTGTTTAGCGTGTCAGGTCTTGTTGAAAGATCTTGAGCCCCATTAAAAGTGAAATGGATTATTCCCTCTCCCGCAGAAGTAAAATGAAAAAAAATAAGAATGCGAAGCAAGATGAATTTATGAAATAATAAGTCCAGTGCGAATGTGCGTTGTGTTGCAGTGGATATCGACTCGGAACGACAAATCGGGGTGCCAACTACGAATTTCAGTTGAATTCTTTGCATTCACTTACGCACAAATACCCTCGTCTCTTCCCTCCAGTTATGAGTTAAATAATAAGACAAATTGACTTCTTCTGTCCAGTCAGTCATGTCTTGAAAGAGACATGATTGCCCAAAGCGTGTATCACGTATGATACTTAACTGATTGAAGGCCCGCGCGAGCGAGAATTGAGTCTTGCATGCAAATATTAGTTCCCCACGACGCAGGCATAAAATGTGTGTCTGTGAGGTAGACGGGAGGACAAGCTAAAAAACTATGGCTGCTGTGACGTCGGACGAACAAACGAAAGAAGGGAGACGGAAGAGTTTTTAACCCAGTCCTTCAAACAATTTCAGGCATCGCAAACGGCTGGCGACCTAAATGAACTACAATGATGCTTCTTCGAACTGGCGCTACATGTTCACAAATAACAAACAGTAGCAAATAAGAGAAGTCATGTCACTCGAGGGATTTCAACAACATTTAGTAAAATGAAAAACTTAAACTGAAGTAAAAAATAATGATGCATTTAGAAGGAAGCCTTCACTAATAGTGGAAAACTAGTTTCCTGAGACATGAAACTGTTTATATAAAAATTATAAAATTAAGAATACTAACAGGCAGTAATGTTGGCTTCTTGTACAATGCCAAATGTTTGCCGACATAGTCCACGGGAAACACTATTTTTGTCTATACAAAGGCTACACGTTCTTAATATCATCTGCCTATCTTATATCAATAGGTTTATGGTTATATCACATTTAAATACTTGTTCTGGTACAATAGCTCTGATGTTAATCAGCTTCGAGATTGGTCAATACCTCCATGAGCAAGTGTTTGTAACGACTATGTGTTGCAAGAATGGATGTGTAGGAGGTGCAACTTATAACAACTCGGAATTGTAAACTGGAGAACCTAGTTCCAATTCTAGTTAGTTTCTTAATTAGTACGCAAATACTAGTTAGTTTCTTACTTAGTACGCAAATACTAGTTAGTTTCTTAATTAGTACGCAAATACTTTTAGGTATAGTATGATTCCAGTTTCACTCCTCTCAGTTTGGATTAAATAGTGAGACTTGTATGAGTATATCATTGTTATCTTTGAAAAGAATCTGAAATATTTTCTGGCTTTAAAAATGTTGAGAAAGTTTAAAAAGACAAATCAACCAAACATTCAAGTTTATTTTCTTAATATGAAATGTATAAGCTAAATAATAATGTGCGTTAGAGTGCAACAAATATCAGCTCCGAAAGAAAAACCGGAGAGCCGAGTTCGAATTCCAGTTGAATTTGTTGCATTTTGAAAATGAATTACTCCGTCTCTTTTCCCTCCAGTTATGTGTTAAATAGCCGAACAGATTTAGCTCGAGAGCCTTGTTTGGCACAGAAATTAATAGCAAGCTTCTGTAGGAAAATATTCTTTCTGGTCAAGCACCCAAGCGTGTATTATGTATAGTACTTAACTAGCCGATCAGTCAGTTGAGTGCCATACGTGATACACGCTCTGGGCGGTTATGTCTCGAAGGAAACATGACTGACTGAGCAGAAGAATATCCCGCATAGGTTGCCATTGCTTTCTGCGGTAGAATGGTTACCAGCCAAGGCTATAGAACCCAATCTGTCCTATTATTTAACTCATAACTGGAGGGAAGAGACGGATTAATACCTTTCCCAAGGGTATTTGTGCTTAAGTGAATGCAAGGAATTCAACTGGAATTCGAACTCGGCTCCTCGATTTGTCGTTACGAGTCGATATTCATTGCACCACAACGCACAACTGACTGATATCTTAGATAAATTCGATTAGAACTTATCTTTATTATAATATTGTTACTAATTTATGCGGTTATTCATCGAATCCTTTTTCTGTCAGAGTACAGATTATTTGTTCCTTGTAGAATATACTAGTCACACTAAACTCTAGACAGGTTTTGGAAAGCAACGTAATATCAGTAGACAATATTACTGTGTTAATAACGTTAGCTGTCAATTCAGAGTATGGAAGATTTAGAGATTATTTGAAAATAACATTGAGTTAAACCGAAGATAATGACAAAATGACGGTCTTATAAAGTTGACACGAAGGCAATTATTATGAAGAAAATTGAAATAATTGCGATTTGCGGGCAAAGATGAATTTAATGACATTGTTAAGATTTGTTCTAACATGAAAAGATTTTGACTAAGTCTGCATTGATTTCACCAAAGTAAGCCACGTACAATACAATAGCTAGATCGATAGATAAACGTCAATTTTTCAATCGAAAACTCTTCTTTAAAAGTACAGATCTAAAGATAACAAAACTACGACGAAATGACCTTCCGAGCTGCTCGTGGAAAGAGGACATTCCTGTTGTAAAGTGGCACTAAATTCTCTTTTGAAGTGTGTTCGGCGTGTGAAAACAGCAAAATAAATCCTGAGTATAATTGGAATTTTTTTTTTTAACCGTATCACCCCGAGCAAGGCGGTAGCGCCACTGATGTGCAGGAGGCTACGTAATAGTGAAAAGGTTGGAAAAGAGAAAGCCGGAAACCACATCCTAAACAGGGAACAAGGGATGAGCCTCTTAACCTGTTCAATAGACGTGGGTGGAGTGTGAACCGGGCGATAGATAGATCTATCTACTCCAAATTAAAAAAAAAAAACAAAGTGAGAAAATGGGAAAAGAGAAAGCCGGAAACCACATCCTAAACAGGGAACAAGGGATGAGCCTCTTAACCTGTTCAATAGACGTGGGTGGAGTGTGAACCGGGCGATAGATAGATCTATCTAAGCAAATAGTAAAATAGTAATAGTTTGAGAAATGATTGCAACTTGGAAGGATTATATGGTTTAAGGTTTATGGAAGTCAGTTTATCTCTGCGTGTAACCAAGATTCATATTAAACCAGATTTCATATCAAGTCATAATATCAAGTACTTCAGGTTTGGTCAGACACTGTCAACACAACTTGTTTTGATTTCCGTCACGGATCCATGCAAGACTTCCACTATCGATACTCTTCTGAACATAAGCAACGTCAGCTATTTCCCATGAGGCAGTTGAGTGCTTACCACTTTCCGTGAGTTAGTAAAGTTATACAACAATGCCCGTCTTCAAATTTATAGACAAATCCTACAGATGCATGTTGAGATTTCTTTCACAATAAAACAGTATTTTAAAATGATTTTTCGATCCTTATTGGAAGTACCAGGATGTATATTAATTAAAGCTAAAATCAAAATTCTCATGGACATAGGCTATTATGATAACCAGCTACATAAGAAATAATTGTTATAGGCAGTGAACTAGAAACACTGTGTTCGTTATATTTACGATTCGCAAAGTTAACCTCAGTAATATATATAGCTTTTGCACAATTTTTTATAACTATATTAAAGGTGGGAAGGCATTGGATACTAAAACCTAATTTTCATAGTCTACGATAAAACGAGGCCTCCCTATCAAATATATTCTGCAGAAACAACAATGTTCAAAAGAGTATTGCTGGCTACTCGTGAAGTGTAGGTAGCTGGTTAAGGTTTCTTTGGTTTGGCCTTGTGTCAGACTTAACCGAACTCCCTACAGCTTACAGGATTTTATGCAGAGTCATACTCATCAGAATTATTATCAGAAGGTTTTCATCAGAAGGTTGGCTTGCAGGTTGGAATATGTAGAATTAGTGTAGAAGAGTGGAATAATAAAATATACATTTGAATGCTTTGAATGGGTCGCTTGAAGTTTGAAGTTACATTTTTGATGTGTGTCTCTCGTTGCTCCCATCTCTGACTAACCAACGTGCCCGGTTAGAGACCATCCTTAAATATTCAATCCAGTCACGTAGGGTGGATCCAAACTGATTTTTTTCTTTGGTTGTGGAAAAACCGTTTCTCTGACATATTTTAAATTTTGCCATTTGATGACTAATCAGAATACAGAGTTCCGCTACACTCGTAGGATACCTTCGAGGATGCCTTTCAAGAATGTCGGTTAGCTAATCCCCAATGTAGATGTTTGCTCAGACACACTTATATTTGTACAACACCCACATAGCCACTGCAACTATGCTGATTAGGCTTTAGTTACAATTTCTGAGTGAGGGCACGTTATCAGGCGTGAACAACACTCATAGCATAGCTAGAAAACTTAAACCCCCGGTTACGATGACTTGTGTCTTCTTACTAGCACAGCCATAGAAGTCTCCTCAGTTTAACTTAAAAGGCTCAGGTCAACCCGTGCTATGGTTTTCATATACTTTCCAAAGGTGCCACACGCTGGTATCGCTTCCTTCAGACCAATAACGCCCTGATAAATCGACCACTGTGAGATTCGAACTCGGTCTTCATGGTCAAAAAGCGAACGTGTTAACAATACGGCCACGCGCCAATATGTGATCAAAAGTGTAATTGATATAAAATTTACTTAAAAATGTTAAATTATTAGTCCATCTTCACTTTGAGATGAAACAGGTGCAGCATTATCTCGCAACTATTTAGATAAAAATCCGGTAAATTTTTGTTTTGTTCCCCGAAGGCCTTTACCTCCTCAGATCTTTCCTAAACTTCCTTAATTACGTGCTAATGTATATGCTGAACTCAAATCGATAATTGTTTATTGAAGAAACCTACCTTTATTCCTGTTATCGACCAGAAAAATCGGACTATATCTCACCCCTTTCCACCGTTCTCATATCTGATTCACCGCTGAATGACTTGATGTGTAGGATATTTACTTCGGCCCGTTTACTTACTTTGAGCAAATACTCCACGATTTGTTTGTGTTTGGAACTCAATTTCCGCGTATTAATTGCAAAAAAGAAAGTAAATTGGTCGAAATATCGGCAAACTACGCATTAAGTCATTCTGCAGGGAATAACACCTTTGAAGCGTGGTTATTCTTCTTCTTCTCTGTGCCCTGTCCCTTCAGGGCGTAGGCGATCATGGCTCTCCACGTCTCCCTATCCCTTGTGGCTCTTAGTATGTTTGCTCCTGTTGCTCCTGGCAACCCCCGTTCCGTCATCCACCTGATCAGGCCCTGCAAATATGTTATCCGCTGCCTTCCTCTGTCTCTCCTTCCTTCTATCTGTCCAGTCAGTATCAGGTTCTCCAGGCTCTCCTTCCTCATTGCATGTCCCAGGAACTTCAGTTGTCTCTTCTTGATGCTCAGCATCAATTTCCTTTTTGTTGCCATTCTTTCTGCTTGTATGCTCAGTCCACACGTGGTTAAGGGTGAGATAAACAGCAAAAAGAAGTTCGATATTTTTCTGGTTGTAAACTTCAAAAAAGGTAGGTTTCGTCAATAAACAATTATCGATTTGAGTTCAGCATTTACATTTGCACGGAAATAAGGATGTTTTGGAAAGATTTGAACGGGTAAAGACCTTCGGGGAACAAATAAAAAAAATTACTAAAAATCCTTGTGAAATGGATAAACAAAAACAGAAGTTGTTCATTTTTATTGGTTAAAAGGAAATCTTTGCATGCGTCTGTAAGACATGACTATGAATTGAAACAAGTTTCTTACCTCATTATTCATTTAAGAGATTTATGAAATCAATTGTATCGTCCAACCCTACCAACCCTAATTTATTGCCTATCGTCGCAATGAATCTTAACTTAATCAAGAAAATGATAATTAAATTAAGTATAATTTATTTGCTGATATCGGCTTGGTCTAATCCTCAAGTCTATATTGATTGTGGATTGTCATATACTTTTAGATGACTGGCATGATGTGTTGTGCAAAAAAAAAACGTTTTCCTTGAAAATGAAATAGAAGCATTTTAAAAATGAAAAGAAAATGAGGATACAGGATTTTCACATTAATTTTTAATTCTCGCTGGTTAATCTCGTTTTTTTTTTCTTTTAGTAGTTCAGGATAGAGTCCGGGGATTTTATCCTGTAATCCTGTTAGTGATAGGTTTTTGGAAAGAAATGAGTATAACACATATTAAGAAAAGAATTAAAGAATGAAGTGAAAAGAACTTAACAGACACAGTGAAGACAAATATCTTGAGTCAAAGAAGAAAAAACAAAGCTGAAAAAAAAGTTAAAGGTAGATATTTTGAAATGAAGAAGAAAAAAGAGGACGGTGAAAGACAGATATTTTGAAGTGAAGAAGAATGTGTAAAAGAACAATGAAAGACAAATTGAAAGTAGATAATTTGAATTTAAGAAGGAATTTAAAGAAAAATTAGAGGTACATATTTTGAAATGAAGAAGAAAGAGTAGAAGGACAGGGAAAGACAAATTGAAGTCAGATATTTGAATGTGAAGAAGAAGGAAGTTGAAAAAATGCAGATATTTGAAGTTAAAACGAAGAAGTAGAAAGAGATGAAAAAGAAACAAAATAGACATATTGAAAAAAGATTAAAAGGAGATATTTTTGAATGAAAAAGAAAGAATTCAAAAGAATAATAGAGGGAAATATTTAGAAATAAGAAGGAGAAAGAGAAGAAGGGAATGAATTGAAGCGAGATATTTTGAAGAGAAGAAGAAAAATAAAATAAGAGATTGAATGAGAGCAGGAAAATCTAAACTTATTTATAATTGGAACTTCTGTGTATGTGTGTGTGTATGTGTGTATGTGTGTCTGTGTGTGTGTCTGTTACCTATAGACTCCGAAACGGCTGAACCGATTTTCCTGAAAATTTACACAGTTGTACTATACGCATCTGCGAGTGTTCTTAGCTAGGTTTTGTGTCGAGGTACTCCCGATAAATATCGAAAATCGATAATCGAAAAAAATCGTGTTATAGAAGGAGTGGTCGATTTTAATAAAATTCGATACACTCATAGACAAAGACATAAGAAACGATATTCAGAAGTTTCAAGGTTGCAGTTCTTACAATAGTGCAGAAAATCGATAATGTATATATATATATATATATATATATATATATAAGGCAAGATGTTTGTGTGTGTGTCTCTTTATCTGCCTGTATGTCTGTATTTTTTCAGCCCTTTTATTTTAAGTTTTGCTTCGGGTTTGGCTCTAAGCAGGTATAATTGTAGTTCTTAGTCTCAGGCATGATACCAATTACTCACAGGACCTATTTAGCCTTCAAAATTCAGTTTACGACGAAAAAAAATCTTATTTGATATCGATACCAGGAAATCAAAATTTGACTTGCATCCATTTATTTTTCTTTCAGTCAACTGGAAACAACTATTGCTTTTTAATCTTTCGTGCCAACGTCCAAAGAGTCTGTGCTCCAGTACCATGTATTAGTTTTAAAGCTTTCATTACACCCGAACACCGTCGGGCTATACTGCTAGTCATAGATAAAAAGAAGTAACGAGAAAGAATGGGAAACATTTTGTAAACTTCTTGCTGCTCAATCGCTATTTCCATGGAAATCATTCAGTTCTAACCTTTTGGCTATGACTCGATTGCATTCGTACTCCTATAGTATTACTATTCAAACCACTTCTTTCGACGTGCTGGTTTGTCTAACATTTTTTTTTTTTTTTAATCATTTCACCCCGAGCAAGGCAGAAACGCCACTGATGTGCAGGGGGTTACATAAATTTAAAAAGATTAATTAGAAAAGAGTGAGGAGTACAAGCTAGTTAGAAAGGAACAATAGAAAGCTGAGAAAGCAGGTGCAATGACAGGTACATGGGCGGAGAGAACGTGAAGATTATACAGGGGAGGGGAGAGAGCTAGAGGCCAGTGGTTAGTAGGTGAGTATTAACGTTAAGGTAAACGTTGCTTTTGTCGCAGCTTCTATAACTCTGTTTTTCGTAACGTTAATCTAATAACTATTAGAACCATGAACTACTGTGGAAAGTTAGAAAACCTGAAGTAGAAGATGTCTAGATTGAGCATAAACATTTTAAGCATATGTGAAACGAGGTAGCGAAACAACAGAGACTTCATCAGTGACAAGCACAGAATTATGCACGCAGGGGGCGAATAGAATAAAAAAGGTGATGGCTTTATACTAGATAAAGACACAAAAAAATGCGTCATGGGATACTGCCAAATAGCTGAGAGAATTCTATTAGTTAAAATGAAAGGGAAGCCTCTCAATACATCGCTAATATGCATACGTACCAACATTACAAAATAAAGAAGAAATCGGGACTTTCTACACCATGCTCGATTATGCCAAGTCACAGTGCAAATCACAAGAAATCAGAATTATCACAAGAGATCTGAATGCCAAAGTTGGCCAAGGAAGAGAAGGTGAAACGTTCGGAAATTTCGGTCTAGGACACTGCAATGGTCATGGTGAGAAATGGATCCAATAGTGCCCAGCAAATGACCGGATAATAACCAACACCTGGTTCCAAGAGCACCAAAGAAGGCTATGGACATAGAAAAGACTAGGAGGAGAAAATAGGAACCAAATTGATTATATTACTATAAACAAGAGATTCAGAAACGCAGTCCTTCACTGCTAAGGCTATCCAAGTGCTAACTACTGAAGTGACCATCTATTAATCGTATGCAAGCTAAGTATAAAACTAAGGAGATTAAAGAAACCTAAAACAGCCATAAGACTGCAGTACAATAGACTTGTGAATGACTTGAACCCGCAGGAAATGTATACGGAGAGCGTGAAAACGATATCAGTCAGTTAAATGCCATAGGTCATGCGATTCAGATCTCCGAATCGCACCTTCCGTTCTATGTTAGAACGCTTTCCAGGTATTTAAATTTTTACACCTGTTTGATTTTAGTTTAGTTTTTTTACACCTGTTTGATTTTTTGTTTAGTATTACCCACTTGTCGTTGTCATTTTGGGCTGGAGTTATAGAGAGAGAAAAATAGTGTATAGGGGAAGCTGAAAAAGGATTAGATGTGGATGGTATTCAGGAAGGTAGAATATGGCAATTGATGTTACATGTAAACCTTTGGAAATTGTCACAGCCAATGACCGGATAATAACCAACACCTGGTTCCAAGAGCACCAAAGATGATTATGAACATGGAGAAGTCCAGGAGAAATTAAGAACCAAATTGATTATGTTACTATATACAAGAGATTCAGAAGCACAGTCCTTTCAAAATTCAGTTTACGACGAAAAAAATTATTTGATATCGATACCAGGAAATCAAAATTTGACTTACATCCATTCATTTTTTTTTTTAAGTCTACGGTTTCGCTTTAACTGGAAACAATTATTGCCTTTTAGTCTTTCGTGCCAACGTCCAAAGAGTCTGAGCTCCAGGACCATGGAATAGTTTTAAAGCTTTCATTACACCCGAGCAACGCCGGGTTATACTGCTAGTTTTTATATAAAGTCAATATACTAACGAATCCTTCGAATAATACGCATAATTGTCTCGGAATGCTGTAGAACACCAGAACACCAAACCTTCTGAATATTGAATACACAAAAATTAGTGAGATATCTGACTGAGTTGCTTTATATACTAATTATTATGGTCACAGAATGGAAGAAACAATGGAGTATTACCTTTTTCCAAGGGTATTTGCGCATAAGTGAACGTAATGAATTTAACAGGAATTCGAACTCTGTTCTCCGATTTCTCGCTCCGAGCCGATATCTACCGCCCCTCCAACACACATTCACCTCAGATAAAGGCATATCTCAAACGCAAGATGGCATCAGTTAAATAAGTTTTAGTTGGCGATCTGAGGCGTAATGGCCATTCTCGAAATAGACGATGTCACGGAAAACTATGTGACTGGAAAGGCGTAATTATCTGCCACGTATGAGGAGGTCACATTGTAATTGAGCAAGCAACTGCAGGTATCGTGTAGATATAAGATCGGACGAAGAAGCGGAAATATGCATCAACTCGAATTAGAAGAAATTGGACATTCTGTTACGATATCCAAAGTGGACAATAAGTAATTAGGAAGGTTGGAGGAGACGGGGGGGTGTGGGGAAGTAAGTGACGGCTTGCATATCATTCTACCAATCTCATTATCTATCTTAGTTTGACAATCAATCACATGCTTCCTATAACTTCTACGGCTGAACATTTATCAATTTATTCGTTTAGATAGAAAGTCATCATGCTACCTTAATGTTGTAGATCTCAATCAAGGTGAAACTCTTCGTCTTGATATATGTCAATGCTCTCAATAATAGTAATCTCTTACACTTCAGCTTTAGTATAATCAACACACGCACGTACATACACACACCTACATATTTTCTAAACATATACTGTTAAATATAAGAGACAATGAATGTCTATTATGTTTAATCATGAGCCGTTCTAAACATCGTATTTTGAATTTAATTTTATATATATATATATATATATATATATATATATATATACCGGCCATATGTTGGGCCACCCCAGTCTATTTAAAAGAAATGATGTATTTCATACTATTTTTAGTATTTATTGCCAAGTGAAAAATTCTAAATGAAAATAGAATGGTTCTTTTGTTATTATTACTTTGCAAAATTTTACAAGGCAAATAGCGACAATTTACCCATCGCACCCTGTAGATTGAAACTATGTATTTCGTACTATTTTTAGTATTTATTGTCAAGTGGATAATTCTAAATGAAAATAGAATGGTTCTTTTGTTATTATTAATTTGCAAAATTTTACAAGGTAAGAATCCAAAGATGAACTCGTCCTAATCACCCTAATTTTTCTTCATTTAGTCATTGATGAAACTGTAATATAGGTAATTCTTAAATATTTTTAAATTGATTTGATGCACATGTTATTGTGCAGTATTAACAAAAGAATCATTTTATTATCGTTTACTATTATTCACTTGGCAATAACCGATAATATGTAACCGCAATTTCTACTCCAACAACTTCTTTTCTCGCTCTTCCCGCCTGTGGAATTCCCTTCCACATACTTGCTTCCCCGACATCTACAATCTCCAGGAGTTTAAATGTAAGCTCAATAGACACCTCTTAACACACTAACTCGCATCCATTCTCTCAAACACTCTTCTATCTACCCAACCCTCATCCTCAATATCCTTACCAGTCTACCACCCTCCTTCTGACATTTCCTATATCTAACCATCCTTTCTCACCACTTTCTCCTCTATATAACCCCCTGCGCAATAGTGGCAGTGGAATGCCTGGCTCGGGGTGAAATGATTAAAAATAAAAATATCTTTAAAATGATATGAAATACATAAATTTTAAAACAATGGGTGACCTAATAGTTATGGCCGGTAGTATATATATATATATATATATATATATATATATATATATAAGTTGAATACATGGTTTGAAACCCAGAAAGATGAATAAAATAAGTAAAGTACAGCTAGGAAATAAATGTTTTTAATCTAACATGTTTCAGTTTAATGAGCTTCTTCAGAGATTTTTAAAAACAAATGATTTAATTTTTCTAATTTTTCAAAACATTGCAGAGACATTATGTTGATTTTCGTTTGATTTCATTAGTCAGATACCTATCACGTGTAATAATGCAATACATTTTTAAATGTAGAGAGAAAAAGAAAATAAACTTATGCCTGTTTATTTGTGTGAGCCACGTGTAATAAAAGTAATACAAATTTATTTCAAATATGAGTGTATGCATGCAAAAATAATGCCTGTGTGAAGCGTATTTAAACTTTAGAATAATTAAATGGGATTATATATCAGTAATGCTAGCAAGTATATGAATGGCAAAACGAAATACATTTCTGTTTCAAATTGTTACAAAATAATGTAATACAGGTATCAAGCGATGGACAGAATCATGTATGAATGTGTGTGTTTATGAGTCGATAAAGCTAGTATGTGTGAATAATAAAACTAAATACATCTCTTTTTAAAAGTCTAGCGAAATAATATATACAAATATTAAGCGAACATTTTATAAATAAATATTTTTTTTTAAAAATAAGTTTGTAACGGTTAGAACCTTTCACTGAAATAATATGTATCAAAATACTAAATATCTATGTGTTAAAATTATGACACCATTACAACTGAGAAATATAAATAACATAATGAAATATTAAATTATATATATATGTGTATCTGGTCATTCTGTGCGCGTGTTGAGTGTTTGTGTATGCGTAGGGTGTTATGATCAATTAAGTTCTTTCTTGTAGTTGTTTATGAAGTTTTTTTCTTTTATTTGTAGGTTAGAATAATTGTCTGTCTGAGATCATGGCATAATTTTCAATTTACCTTGATAGCATTGGAAGATGTGTCGTGATACAAAGTGTTTTCTGTTGTCTGGTAATTTGATGTTGCATTTGTGAAGGGAAATAGTACTTGGCTTATTTGTTACATTTTGTACACTTGAGTGCAAACCCCACTTTCTTTGGAGATGGAGTTCAAATACCTCGGAAAATCCCGCCTAGAAGTAGTACATGAAACCTTGAAAAAGCGAGGCTACCCCACAATGCTTATAAACGAAATTTTAAACCGGCAGAAATAATAACTCTAGACAAATTACGAAATCGAAAAGAAACGCAACCTCAGACTCTAGCATATGTCCCAGCATGCAACAGGAACGACCTAGAATTATTTGCAGGCATTTTAAAGAGTGTAGACCTACTAAACAAAAATCACAAAATTAAAAGATCATATTAAAAAATTATTAAAATTAGAAAATTAAAAACAAAAAAAAACAAAATAATTAAGAGATTTGCTCTTAATTATTTTGAGTTTTTTAATATGCCTTTAATTTTATAATTTTAATAATTTTTTTAATTTTCTGATTTTAATAATTAAAATCACCAAAAAACCTGAAACATATATGTCACTGATGTCAGTCGGCGATTCTACCTCTGAGCTATGGGCGCTCGGTAAAGAAGGCAGACTTTTAGCGTGTGATATATCATGTATACACACGCCATAGCAGAGAGTGTTCTAATTCATTGCTGAATGAACGATGCGTAGATACTAGAGTAGCTACTGTTTTTTCAAAGTCTACTATTCTTCCAGAGTGCACAATGTGAGGGCGTAAATAGTCATCCGCAGACAGATCTGTTTCGCTGTATCACAGCTCATCAGTACTGTTAGATATCCGATTGCTTTTTACGCAGGATTGAAACGCGACCGATTTACGTCAGTCGGTGATTGTACCTCTGAGCTATGGGCGCTCGATAGAAGGATGCAGACTTTAAGTGTGTGATATATCATATATACACACGCCAATAGCTGCGATTGTTCTAATTTATTACTGAATGAATTATATATATATAATCATTTCAACCCAAGTAAGGCAGACACAAGGGGTGTATTGAGATTGAAAGAATAAGAAAAACAGAAAGATTATTAATAAGCGTGAACGACAGTAATGATGAAGACACAAGATAACAATGTTAATATCTTGAATTGAAACAATGCTGAGGTTATTTTCTGACGAAAAGAGTTTTAATTCACAACTAGAAGAGCAAGAGGCAGAACGACAGGTGGATCTGCAAAGACATCTAGAAGGTTCCCGTGGTGAAGCATACGACGTTTCCATCTACCGTCATGGTCATTTGCGTCATCTCCAGCGAGGGGGACGTCATGACTCTGTTCTTTCAAAAGGGCCTGTAAAGTCACCGCTGAGATCTAAAGGGGATGCTGAGGGGAAGCCCTGGATGAACGAGATCGCCGCTGGACACCCATACGTCTTCCAGCAGGACCCCACTCCTGCACGCATAGCCAAGACGACCCAGGCCTAGTTGCTCAACAATTTTCCTCACCACTGGTCGCCGTCCTCCTCAACCGACTGCAACACACTTGACTACTTCTTCCGGGGCGTGATCGAAGCCAAGACAAACAGGCACGCCCACAACACGTTCAACTCTCTGGAAACTGCCATCGTGGAGGCGTTCGCCACAATGGCCAATGACATTGACACAAAAGCGTAAGACTCATTTCGCGCCCGTCGTGAGATGGTCGTCGCCGCCGGCGGAGGTTATATTGAAAAATAATGTAGTTAGTATGGAACTGCAAATGTTGCTAAAGAAACTGTCGGGTCTCTGCATATATAACTTTTGTTTTTATTGCCTAATTCGTTTTCTTTTTGTCAAGTGTTGGAATTTGCTGCAACACCCTATATATATATATATATATATATATATATATATATATATTAATCATATCACCCCGAGCAAGGCGGTAACGCCAATGAAGCGCAGTGGGCTACGTAGGAATGAAAAGATTAGAAAAGAGAAAGCCGGAAACCACATCCTAAACAAGGAACAAAGGATGAGCCTCTTCACCTGTTCAATAGACGTCGGTGGAGTGTGAACCGGGTATATATATATATATATATCACTCAATAAGTTCTGGAACTGACATATAGATGGCGCCACCAATAAAAAATCTACATGATTTTTATTAAGTGTTAACATTCAAATGGTACGTGAAAAAATTTGCCTTACAAATTAGTTTACAAATTACAGTTATTTAAGTGCAGCTACTGCTGCAAAACCGAATTCCAGTTGAACTCGTTGCATTCACTTACCCGCAAATACCCTTAAGAAAGGACATAATCCGTCTCTTCTCATTAGGCCATGGGTTAAATAGCAAAATAATCTAGGTTATATGGTGTTGGTTATTAACCTGTCAACTGCAGAATGTAATGGCAACTTACTGAGGAAGATCCTCTACTCAATCAGTCATATATCATCCTGGCATGATCGCTTAAGCGTGTATCACGTATAGCACTAAACTGCCTGCCGTTTTAAGCTTCGCAGTGTCGTTGAAGGAATCACCTCTCAATTTATGAAAAATTGACCGTAAAAGTTAATAGTTTGAAGAGGCTAAAACTTATGTATATGCTGAGATGTGACGTCATAGAAACACATTACAAATTTGCGAACTGCTTTTGCTATTTTTGGTAACTGTATACGTTGCTTATCTGAGTTTTATGTCAACAGAAAATAAAATCTTTGATGGTGGATTTTTTTATGTTAATGTCCTAGCAACCTCTCTAAAAATGGCTCATCTGAGCCGAAAGCTTAGCTCTAACTTAATTAAATATTGACCAAATTTTGAAGAATTTTTGTCTTTATTTTCAGCTGAAATTAAAGCAAAAATACGACGTTTAGAGCGGCTCATGATTAAACATAATAGACATTCATTGTCTCTTATATTTAACAGTATATTTTTAGAAATATATATATATATATATATATATGTGTGTGTGTGTGTGTGTGTGTGTGTGTGTGTGTGTGTGTAAAATATCATGGTATATTGAACCCGAAGTAAGAAACACGTCCGGAAATAATATATTAAATCTTCACCTAGAATGTTTAAAGTTTTTTTCCTTAGTGCCTTGACCGCATGAATTTAAGCTTGCCACTATATTGCCATCTAGGTCCCATTTTTTTTACTGCAGAAATAGCTAAATGTAACAACACTTCTACTCCAACAGTTTCTTTTCTCGCAATTCCCACCTTCCATTTACTTGCTTCCTTGATAGCTACAATCTTAAAATATTCAAACGCAACATCAATTGCCATCTTTTATCCTTTCCTCAATACACCCTATAACCAATCTTTTCACTCACTGTAACCCATGGAATCTAGTGCCAATTTTCGCCTGGTTTGGGGGAAGAAATGGTTAAAGAAATAAAAAAAAGACATCAGTCAGAATGAAAAGAGACTGTAAACTCCAACTTCTCATCTATGAAACGAGAAAATCATTTCTGTGTCATTCTGTCGATAAAGAAGCCATTCTCGTATGCAACAAAAATGTTTTCACCCGCCTTGGGAGATTTGTATTCTTGCTTAAAAA
>JBBBDQ010001509.1:2200000-2255000 GCA_037127315.1 Ascarosepion bandense | reverse complement strand
TGAATGTTTTCGCTCTCATTTACACCTAGGTATTTATAAGCTTCTTCTGGTTTCAATTCTTTTATTGTTACAGCAGGGTCTAGGCTAATTGAGGATGTTTCTTGTATTGATCCACGTAAAACTGTAGCTTTAGCACATTTATTCAAATTAAATTTCATTCCAATGTCTTCGCTGAAGCATTTTACAGTTTGCAGAAGACCTTCCAGTTCATTATCATTCTTAGCATATTACTTCAAGTCATCCATGTAAAATAGGTGGCTTATTTTCTTTTGTCCTATTTTATAACCACATTCTGTCTTGTTAAGTTGACTGGTTAGTGCTATTAATGATATGCAGAATAGTAAGGGAGATAAAGAATCACCTTGAAATATACCTCTTTTGATGTTTATTTCATCAGACTTATAGGTTCCATTTATATGATTGAGGTAAAGGGTTGTTTTCCATATAGACATGCACTGTTTGATGAAATTGATGATGACGGGCGATATCTTGTATATATTTAAAGTCTTTAAAATCCAGTCATGTGGCACACTATCGAATGCCTTTCGATAGTCTATCCAGGCTGTATTATTATTATTATTATTATTATTATTATTATTATTATTATCATTTTTTACAAAAACAACTGACCTGCTTGAGACGATTAAATTTTATGATCAACTTTTCAAAATTAGGAATAAACCTCTTTAGAAAATGAGGAAATTCCGTCTGAAATTTTCCGAAGTTCATGTCGAAGGGAAAGTACAAGAAATATGGATCCAAACGTTCGACTCTCTTAAGTCATTATCAAAGTAGGTGAAGACAATTGGTAATTTTTATGGAATTCATTAGTTTTGTGACGTAAGCAAGAAATATTGTGACGTAAACTAGGTGTGACGTGTTTCTTTTCGTTAGTTCTATGAAACTCACCAATTGTTTCTACTTTATATAAGTGTGCATATAATTTTTGTCAACAAAATCTACAATATTAAGAATAGTGCAAAAGCAATCAATAGATATACGGAGTAATTAATTTGAAGGTATATCTATCTGCCCTAATTTTTAATCATTTTACCCCACATTTCTTTAATTTGTATCCGCCATATTGATATAAAGTAGAATAGTTTCGTTCAGGTTATTAATGGAGTCTAATTACACTTGAGAGGCGTTCAACAATAGATTGATTGTTTTTAAGATTAGGAAGCAATTTGATTTTTAGCGTACCGATCAGACGTACCATTAAAAAGTAAATATTTCGAACATTTACACAGTTACCGAATAGGAAACTGATAATAGTTACTTATCTTTTCATTTATTTATTTTATCAAACTTGTGTAGATGTTGTAAAAAATTAGAAATTGCGCTCCGATTTCGAATTCTAGTTGGGTTCATTGAATTCACGTCCGTACAAATGCTTTTGTGGAAATTGTAAATTTATCTGTTCAATTGTCAGTTATAGGTTAAATATTAGAGCAGACTAGACGTTGTAGATGCGGTTGGTAAGGAGTCCAGGTGTATAAAACTATGAATTCAATGAGCGTTAAACATAGGGCTTGCAATCCCATACCCTAAAGTTCCTAACCTACTTTGGAAACCATGGGAGGAATGATTAGCGTGCTGAGAAGCACACAAACCGATTAGTTTATGGTACATCAATAAATAAGAGTTATTATATACTAGTGGATTCATGTGTCGAACATTACGGCAAATATTTATATCGATATACTGTTTAAGATATACATCAACAAAGTATCAAAACAAGTATAATTAATAACTTGCATAAATCAATCTTATTTCGTTTAAGTACTAACTCTATTAATAATAAAGTTTTTGACGACTTCAAAATTAGATACATTAATACATTAGAAAACCTCAACACTTGTTTAAAATACTCTGGTAAAACAAAGTAAGCAGAACAAGCAGGCATTACGTAACCTTAACATTATATGCTTTAACGCACTCTTAAGCCGTAATGTCTAAACAAACATTGGAAAATTATTCCTAAATTTAATTCATAAACATTTCTAACAGAATGAAAATAACATTTTATTTACGCACGGTTATAGTCGCCACAGATAAAAAAATAAATCTGATAAAATATGAAAATAAAAGGTAATAGCAAAACAATAAACACAAACCTCTTTCTCGCTTTTCTTTCTCTTTCTCTCTCCCTTCTTTCTCCTAACCCTCTCTTTCTGTTAAAATAAGACATTTGCTTTCGTTTAAAACCCATATCTATTTCTAGCTTTTTCTTCCTATCTCTCTCTCTATCCCCACTCTCTCTCTCTTTTTCTCTCTCTTTACGCCCTCTGTCTATATTTATTTCTCAAATAACGAGAAGGCAGCCCTTAAATAAAAAGAGGAAGAAGAAAGACTTCAGGGGTGAGAATTGCGGTAAGAAAAAATAAAGGCAAAACTGTGTTGCTGAAAATTACTGCAACTTTTTTTGCTTTCTTCAAATTTAAGACAATTTCGGAAAGAGATTGAAAGTACTTGGGAACAATGAGAAATGAATAATAAAATTATCTGTCAAAGTTACAGCGCATTTCTTACATATTTCAAATTTAATGCACGAAAGATTATGGTAGACACAATCTTTGCAGTTTATTTAATCTGACATGTCTAAAAGGAAATACCTTTATATATATATACATCTTGTCTTTATTATAATAGAGAGGATATATATATATATATATATATATATATATATATATATATATATATATATGTATTTATATGAACATTTTTCGAAAAACAAATCCATGTAGGTAATATTAGACAGCTTTTAGTCAATAACACAGTAATACTCACTCATACAAACAGTAAAAACTTTCAGATATTGAAGACCATCTACATTAAATCAAAACAACCCACACTTAATAAAATCACATTTCAATCTGGTCATAACACATTACATTGCATTTAGACATATGGTTCTGTTAATATTTCGGTCTCTCACACGGTGTGACGTCATAGAAAAGAATTACAAATTTACGAACTGCGTTTGCTATTCGGTGACTGTTATCGTTTCTTAGCAATGATTTATGTCAACACAAGATAAAATCCTCAATGATAGTGGATTTACTTATGTTAACGTCCCTGTAACATCTCTCAAGCTGGATCATGTGAGCCGAAAGCTTAGAACCAACATAATATAAAATATCCAAATGTTGGACAATTTTGTCTTTATTTTCTCCTGAAATTAAAACCAAAATACGATGCTTAGAACGGCTCATGATTACACATAATAAACATTCATTTTCTGTTATATTTAACAGTATATATTTAGAAAAATATATATGTATATATTAATCGGTATAACCGCATAAAAAGCAGTAAAGGCGCAGAAGAATTAGAAACCTGAATCATAATAATGAAGAGAAAAGAAAACCATAATCAAAAGAACAGTAGATAGCAATTGACATTGCATTTATTTTTTTCAGATTAAAGATGGTTGAAAGCATGAAGTCAGAAGGGATTTCCACGAAAGAGAAGTGCTAGAAAAGAAAAAAAATAACTGAATAGAAGCTACGGTTACATTTAGCCAAATTTAACTGGAAATTTATGAGATCCTGACTCCATTTTACTTACAATCGTAACGTCTAGCTACCAAAACGTAGGGATTATACGAACAATTACCATGAAATTATTTATTAAAAAAATGCACAGAGAAGCAACTTTATGGGCGTAAGTAATTGACTGAAGCGAATCATACAGATCTAGTCAAGTAATATCGGTGATTCTTCTTTGGATCATATCAATAATCTTAGGGTAACTAGCAGGTGTACCGGAAAATATGCGGCAGCAATATCCTAGGCCTGGACGAATGGTCGACTCATAGATATGCAAGATACATTCAGAAGAGAAAAACTGTCTTGCACGTCACAGTGAACCAACTTTCTTAAGAGCTGCTCTTGCAATGCATTCAATATACTTCTTTTACGTCGTTTCAGCTGAGAACGTTAGCCAGAAAAAGCACGAGTCAGTTTCCTGGAGATTAGCCACACACACACACACACACACACGCACGCACACACGCATATATATATATATATATATATATATATATATATATATATATATATATTGTGATGATTGTTACAATGGTTTATAAAAGCATTGTATCACTACACAAAAATCTTCGAGTTTCGGAGCTACATGTGCCCCGCATCTGGAGATAAGTTGAAAATCAATATAAATCTCTAAGTTTTATCGAGCACTCTTTATAAAAGTAAATGCATGAACAGTGGGTTTAAAACGTACGTGTTCTATAACTTCTTTACTATATATATATATATATATATACGAGTAGCTCGTGTCAAAGTTCAACTCTTTTACAAACGAAGATTTTTGTATATCTAGGTCAGAAATATTGCTCAGAGCTGAAATCAAATAACTTATGTTAACCCCTCCCCCTATGGTGTAATTCTATCATTCCTTTACTCTCTCTTTTCTCATTCTAATAAATATTCCTTTTTCCCCTTTCACTATCCTACGTGACTGCGTCTCGACAAATTTCAGACATTCACTGTTGTGTGAATTTGGTTTTGAAAAGCGACTTGGACCGCAAAATACCGTATTAACAATGGATTTGTAAAAATATCTACCTTTTTTTCTGAGTATATATATATATATATATATATATATATATATATATATATATATATATATTAGAACATGTACAAATCTTTTATATATCCACTAAAAATCGTACATTTGTTTCGACATTGAAACTACAATGTCTCATCAGGTGCTGTTGACAGAAATGGAAAGACTCTTTTCTCATATTTGGTGAATTGTGTGTGGGATTTTGGTGCGGGTTAATGATAAGGGAATAAGTCTTGTGAATTGTCCGTTTGAATTTGAAGAAAATGGTGTGGGTAGTGAATATAGTTGATTAATGAGTGTCTTGGAATTTTGTAGACAGATTTAACATTAGCAGATAGGATGTAAGTTTTATGATCTTCAAACTAGACGTTATCCTTTGGATTTCCTAGAGGAGCAGAGTGGATATATATATATATCAACCTGTTTCGCTGTATCACAGGTAATCAGTGCGGCTAAACAACCGATTGCTTCAAGCCGGGATTGAATTCAACCGATTTGCAATCAGTCGGAGATTATACACTTAAGCTAAAGTCCAGGATACCTATCCCATTCCAGCATTACTTTCTTGAGATGAAAACTTGCTTTTAGGGTGGCTAAAGTTAGCTCATTTCGCTTACCCAGAGATTTTTACGCCGAGTATTTTCATCACCCGTCAGAGTTTGCTCAAAAAGCGAAAATTTTCATTGCTTTTGTAAAGAAAATCAAAGATAGAACTGAGATCAAAAGGATTCTTTTCACTCAGATCATTTGGTCAGTCAGTTAAGTGCCATACGTGATACACGCTTGTGCGATCATGTCTCGAAAGAGACATGACTGACTGGGCAGAAGATTATCCCGCAGTAGGTTGCCATTGCTTTCTACGTTTTATTTGGTACGCAAACATTATAACGATTTGAATCCCCAAGCATCTCTTTTCGCGTTCATCGATGAGCATTGCTCATCAATAAAACTACAACCATCGACTCTAAACTTAGTGTTCTAACGAAGTAAGACACGAACGCCTAAAATCGTAATAAACTTTGCGGACAACCTGATATAAATGTGGACAGGAATGGAAAGCCTCTTTTCTTATATTTGCTGAGTTCTTTAGAATTCAAGGAGAGATAAAGCTTTCATCTGAATATGTATAAAGTGTTAAATTGCAATGATGTTTTGCGAAAATATTGCTGTTTTTCAGTAGTTTACTGATAGAAAGAAATTTTAGTCTAGCAGATTTATTTTTATAATGAGCTCAATATCAAGTTAGGGATAAATTTCCTTATTGTTTCGTTTCTCTTGCTTAATATTATATTACTTACTCGGAATGAGAGCATAATATATTAGTAAACCACATACAAGCACGTTTCGCTGTATCACAGCTCATCAATGTGGCTAGACATATCCACTTGCCAGGATCGAAGCTAGACCGATTTGGTGTCAGTCGGAATCTCTACTCCCTAAGCCATCGGCGCATGGGGTCAGAGAAGGGAAATTTTAACGTCTTGTATGTAAGCAGTGTATACAGACGCCAGTCACCGAGAGAACTCAATTCATTTATTGTTTAATACTTAGTTTTTGGTTCTAATAGGGTTAGACCAGTACACATATGTATTAAAAAATGTTCTGTACAATTATACTGTAGAAATTTTGAATATTGTTCAATTATAAACGAGTTATTTCGCTACGTTGGTTTCTACCATGAGTCGTGTCTTCAGGCGATTTTTAATAAAGTTGTTAAAAATCGCCTGAAGGCACCACTCATGGTAGAAACCAAGTTAGCGAAATAACTCGTTTATATATATATATATATATATATATATTAATGCAGGTTTCATTGAATAATATAGACAAGTTTTGTCTATTAATTTTGTGTAGGATCTGTTCATACTGTCTGATATACTTGATGGTGATGTCGTTAAAAGACAACAAAAAATCACAGTATTTGTTGAATTTTTTATCGGGTCTAAGCTTTCGGCTCACATAAGCCATTATCAAAGAGTAAATAATAACACACAGTAAACATAGAACATTTAAGCTATTAACAATAAAGATAATTGAATTGAAAATATAAGTCCATCCCTACCGTGGCGGATGGCCGAAGACAGTGACAAAATAGTGGTGTTGTGGTCCCTGGTCTGATTACAGACATTTGAGTACGTTGTTGGAAATATCGAAATTGATTGTATTCAAACCAGGTTTAAACTGTTTAATGTAGAGTGCTTCGAGGATTTTTAGTTTCTGCTTATTATTTTCTTGTTTGAGTATGTACGTGTTATCAACAAGCGTTTTTCTCAGAAGTGTGCGTTGATAACCGTGTTGTTCTAAATGACGGAATATATTTGAATTTTTATTTAAGTGCAACGTCAGACGCCGTGAGAGCGAATTTGTAGTGTGGCCGATGTAGATATTATTGAGGTTGTTAGAGATACATTCTCTAAATGGACATATGAATTTATATACTACATTGGTCTTTTGCAAATCACTAACGGTGGGGGAAGAGTCGTTGCGGACAAATGAATTAGATGTAGTGGATTTAGTGTAATATATAATGAACTTAATTCTTTTGTTAGAGTCTGTCGGAGAAATATTAGTATTTATGAGTTTTTTTAGGATGTTTTCATCTAGTTGGTAGTTGGAGTGCATCTGGCTACGGTATAAGAGAGTGATATGTTTAGGATTGGTTGGGTTAGTATCATGTGTTGTTTTTTCCATGTTAAGCTTTTTAAGAAAGTAATGTATTTGTTCATCAACTATGTAGTTGGGAAAATTATTATTGATGAGTGTCTGTTTTATGTTTTTTAGTTCACTGTAGAAGATCTGATTTGTAGATGAATTGACTTTTGCACGGTATAATAGATTTTTTATAATGGCAATTTTGTAATAGTGGGGGCATTCACTAATATAATTGAGTGTGGAGGGATTTTTATTAGTGGGTTTTTGATACGGTGAGATAGTAAATTTATTGTTGTCAGTGTTAATTAATATATCAAGAAAAGGAATTTTGTTATCTTTGCTAAGTTCATAAGTAAATTTTAAAACTGAGTTATTTTGAAACTGTTTTTGAAGTTGTAAGATTTCATTAGTATTTTTAATTGATAGTAGGATATCATCAACATATCTTAGATATATTGATGGTTTTGTAAATTTTGCAAAGGTAGTATTTTCAAGGTTAGACATGTAGAAATTACTAAAAATCGGACCAAGCACTGAACCCATGGAGACTCCGTCACGTTGTATATATATAGTGTTGTTTGGATCAACAAAAGGCACTTCAGTAGTACAAGCTAGTAGAATTTTTCTTAGGATGTTGGGATTAATTTTGAGTGGGGGTAATGAAGGATTACTGTAAACATTTCTTATAATTATATCAATAGTTTCACTGACGGGTACATTAGTAAAAAGGTTTTCCACATCAAGTAAAGCTATGATTTCATTATTAGGTTTTTCACTCTTGAGGATTTGGATTGCCTCTAGGGTTGACTTTATGCTGTATTTACTCGGAAGGTAGGGTGTGATAAGCTGGTTAATATGTTTAGTTAACTGGTATACAGGAGTAGGAATTTGGGATATGATAGGGCGGAGAGGATAGTTAGGTTTATGAGTTTTTATGGTTCCGTATATGTAACCAGGTTTATAGTCACCAATAATTTTAGGGAGTTTTAAGGAATTCTGATCAGCGTTGTTGGCACTAATGAGTTTATTAAGTTTAGATTTTAGTTGGTGTGTCGGGTTTTTGTTAATTTTTTTAAATTTTGTGTGGTCATGGAGTATGTGGTTGAGTTTTGTGTTGTAATCTGATTTGTTAAGTACAACAAAGATGTTAGCCTTGTCAGCTTTTTTTACAATTATGTGAAGGTGGTTGCGTAGTTCGTGCGCGGCACTTTTTAGTTGTTTCGATAGAATTTTTGAGGAGCTTCTGCTTTTATCATGGCGATCTTTGATTGCCTCAGCCTTAAGTAGATCTTTCAGTTCGGGTTTAACGGTTATAAGTTTTTCATCTTGTAATTTAGTGATGCTTTGATAGAGCGTTTCTATTTCAATTTTTTTAGTAAGCTGGTTATACTTACGGTATATATGGCAGTTAGGTCCAAGGTTGAGTAATTCTTCTTGGTGCTTAGTTAGTTCGTGGTTGGAAAGATTTATGAATTTATCGAATTTTTTGGGAAGAGTGATCGTGCCATTGTATAGTGAATTAAGTTTTTTGACAATTTTAGCACGGTGTTCAGCTTCAGATTTTGCGGTGATTTTGGATAGTCTGAGTATTATTTCTTCTAGTTGGTTTGAGGTAGTTATATCTTTCAGTTTGTTGTAGAGGTCATGTTTGTTCTTGTATAATGTGTCAAGATTTTCTTTCGCTATTTCAATTTGCCTTTTCACAAGGCTCCATTTATATTTCAAGGTGGTGATGGTGTGTTGGGCTGCTGGATCATATATATATTATTAAATTATAACGTTGATATGTTATAATATCACTACAAAAGTAGCTATTTTGTTTCGACACTTTTTGTGTCTTTTCAAGTGATGTTGTTATTTCGAAATGAATGGCTTTAAAAGCTTAAGAACAAGCAAGACCTCTTTCATATATATATATCCAAGTGAATAAGGAAGGAAAAGAATATTAACAACGTTCAAAACATTAATTAAAAACAGCGCTCAATATAAAAATAGAGCTATGAATATTTATTATAAATTACAGTTTAGAACATGTACAAATTAACATCTGCTACAAAGTGTACATTTTGTTTCGACATTGAAAGGTCAATGTCTCATAATGTGGTATAAAGAAAGATGGAAAATTATTTTCCTTGTATTGGTAAATTTCCTGTGAGAGGTAAGTGGGATAGAGAAAATAGGAAATTAGAATTGGAAGATGTAAATTAGAATTTGAACAAAAAGAGGACAATGGGGGGAAAGGAAGCGAGATGTGATTAATGAACATATGGAAATTTTAGAGACAGGTTTAACATTAGAAGATAAGATATGGTCCTTTGCAGCTTTTTATGACGATGTCTTTGGTTTTGACAAAGAGAAAAAAGTAGTAAGAAGAAGAAAATGTACATGGGGTGGAAGAGAATAGGAGAAGATGGACTAAGAAAAGATAGTAGTGGATGAATATATCTGTTTTAGTGAAGTATAAGGCTACACACATTATTGTACTTGAACTTAATTTTTATATTTAATATATTTTTATGTTTAGACTTAATTTAAAATTTAAGTAAATATATATTTTTTATATAGCGAATTTAATTATATCCCAATTTGTAGTATGAAATAAAGTTAGAATTAGAGTTAAAATATTTATTAAAGGGAAGAGATCATACAGTTAAAAGTGAATATATTGGTACTAATATTAATACTTTAAAGGTTTATTGTTTCTAGAGATCCTAACTTTAGATTTTGTAATTATTTGAAAGCACTCAATATCAGTGATAGAGCTAACATATTCAGTTAGATAGGTGTGAGTTTGTGACCCTGGGTTTCACGCTCTTGCGATCGTAAAGTTACATGTCTAGACATCAGAAAATCCTGCTTTCTTTCACGACTAGATTTTAAAACCCCATAGTTACCTAATTCTCATTTTTGATTGAACAATATTTACCACTCTCTAAATTTCTGAATAACCATGAATTCTTCTTATTTTTTCAAAATAAATAATTTTTACCATTTATTTTAACATGTTACCTGAAAAAGGACAGTTTTCTTCTGAAACTTGAAGATTTTTTGTGTAGTGATATAATGCTTTTATAAATTTTTGCAATAACAAATTTACTGTATTAAGCTCTACTCTCTATCGAGCACTCTTTATAAAAGTAAATGGTTCAACAGTGGGGTTAAATCAACCTGTCCTTTAGGTTCTTAGAATATATATATATATATATATATATATAGTGATGATCATCCACGTATACTGTCTTAATATGTATAGGAAAGAATATTAATAAAAAGTTTTGAATTTAAAGACGTACTTTTTTAAACAGTATTTGTTTATTTTTATAGTGTTTTATATTTCAGACCGCCCTCGGTCCTTCATCAGAAACAAGTGATTTTTAAATTAGAATTGGAAACGTATTTTTACGATGGCGTCCTAATACTTTTTTGTTTACATCACGTGGTGTCGATAAACCAATCAGCATGCGGCACGTCCGTTTGTTTATTTTCGGTAAACCAATCAACACGCGGCACGTCCGTGGAGAGAGTCTGTTTGTTTTAGACAAAAAATCTCTTGGAATATCTATTTTTTTGTTTATATCGCGTGGTGTCGATAAACCAATCAGCATGCGGCACGTCCGTTTGTTTATTTTCGGTCAACCAATCAACACGCGACACCTCCGTGGAGAAAGTCTGTTTGTTTTAGATAAAAAATTCCTTGGAATATCTGAAAGAACATTCTTTTTACCTATTGAAATATTTGTAGAGATTCAACACACCTAAGTCCCTGTTTAACCCTAGCTTGTGTGTGTTTAATTTTAAAATCCAGTATTTTTCTTTCTTTCTGCGTGTGTATGTAGAACTAAAATTGGAGTCTATTAGTAAACATTTGCAATTTTCTAAAGTGTGATCGGGTTGATTAAAATGTGCTGCAATTGGGGAGTATACATTTTTTTGTCGTATATTTAGTTTGTGATTATTGAAGCGAAATCTAAAGCTATTACCGGATTCGCCGATATATCCACTGTTGGGGCAAATTGAGCAGAAGAGATAGTAGATGATGTCTTTGCTATCACAAGTAAGGTTTGGTGGGTGTAATTTTATTTTTGTGTTGGGTACAGAGAATGTTTTGTCTGTTATTAGATGTTTACAGATTAAACAACGGGGCTTTCCACATTTTAAATTCCCTGATAGGTTTGTATTATTTAAATATTTGTTAGAAGTGAGGATAGTTGATAGGTTGGGTGTTTGTTTCTTTGCATTTATGGGTGGCCTATCGAAAATGTCTTTGATGTTTTTGTTTGATTGGAGGTTCCTGTAATCATTTTTTAAATTTTTGATGAGTGTGTGGGAATATTGATTATGGTTAAAAACCATGGGAATTCGGTTATTGTCTTTTCGTTTTTTGTATGTGAGAAGTGTGCTGCGGTCTATGTGGATGGTTTTATGTAGTGCTTCCTTTATTATTTTTATTGGGTATTTGCATTTTAGAAACTGTTTTGTTACAACATTAACAACCTTAACAAAACAGTTTCTAAAATGCAAATACCCAATAAAAATAATAAAGGAAGCACTACATAAAACCATCCACATAGACCGCAGCACACTTCTCACATACAAAAAACGAAAAGACAATAACCGAATTCCCATGGTTTTTAACCATAATCAATATTCCCACACACTCATCAAAAATTTAAAAAATGATTACAGGAACCTCCAATCAAACAAAAACATCAAAGACATTTTCGATAGGCCACCCATAAATGCAAAGAAACAAACACCCAACCTATCAACTATCCTCACTTCTAACAAATATTTAAATAATACAAACCTATCAGGGAATTTAAAATGTGGAAAGCCCCGTTGTTTAATCTGTAAACATCTAATAACAGACAAAACATTCTCTGTACCCAACACAAAAATAAAATTACACCCACCAAACCTTACTTGTGATAGCAAAGACATCATCTACTATCTCTTCTGCTCAATTTGCCCTCAACAGTGGATATATCGGCGAATCCGGTAATAGCTTTAGATTTCGCTTCAATAATCACAAACTAAATATACGACAAAAAAATGTATACTCCCCAATTGCAGCACATTTTAATCAACCCGATCACACTTTAGAAAATTGCAAATGTTTACTAATAGACTCCAATTTTAGTTCTACATACACACGCAGAAAGAAAGAAAAATACTGGATTTTAAAATTAAACACACACAAGCTAGGGTTAAACAGGGACTTAGGTGTGTTGAATCTCTACAAATATTTCAATAGGTAAAAAGAATGTTCTTTCAGATATTCCAAGGAATTTTTTATCTAAAACAAACAGACTTTCTCCACGGAGGTGTCGCGTGTTGATTGGTTGACCGAAAATAAACAAACGGACGTGCCGCATGCTGATTGGTTTATCGACACCACGCGATATAAACAAAAAAATAGATATTCCAAGAGATTTTTTGTCTAAAACAAACAGACTCTCTCCACGGACGTGCCGCGTGTTGATTGGTTTACCGAAAATAAACAAACGGACGTGCCGCATGCTGATTGGTTTATCGACACCACGTGATGTAAACAAAAAAGTATTAGGACGCCATCGTAAAAATACGTTTCCAATTCTAATTTAAAAATCACTTGTTTCTGATGAAGGACCGAGGGCGGTCTGAAATATAAAACACTATAAAAATAAACAAATACTGTTTAAAAAAGTACGTCTTTAAATTCAAAACTTTTTATTAATATTCTTTCCTATATATATATATATATATATATATATATATATATATTGTAACAAAGTTGTGAAACTCGTAGGTTTTTTCCCCTGCTTTTCATGCATTTACTTTTATAAAGAGTGCTCGATACAACGTAGAGCGTTATATTGTAATGGTTGTTACAATGGTTTGTAAATTCATAGTGTCACTACACAAAAACTTTCGCGGTTCGAAGCTGCTATGCGCGCTTCTCTTCGGGTGAAGAATTGAAATGAAAATTAAATGGTGAAAACGGTTTATTTATGGTGATATGATGTTTAAGGGAATGTGGGGTGGGGAGTTTATTTTAATTCTGTCGGCCGTATTGTAGCCTTGGAGAGGTAGCTTAGTTTAAGACAGGTTCCTTATTTATTTTGTCTGAGTAGTTCTTATATTGGGGTTTATGGTTCTTTTTTTAAGGAAGAGTAGACATTTTTTTTTGTTTATTTTACTGTTGTCCAAGTGTGGTGGAAGCGGCGTCGCTGTTAATGAGAATGATGTAAATAAATGTGGGTTTAGACATTTAGAATGGTCTAGTCGTCCGTTCGTGGTTTTAGAGGTGCCGCGTTGGGTTAGGAGAAGGGTGTGGGGTAGCTTAGTTTTGGACAGGTTGCTTTTTGGTTTAGTTTAGGTATTTTATATTGGGATATATGTTTTTTTTTTATGCAGTGTCGATAGTTTTAATTTTACTATTTGCAGGTGAATAGAATTGCTGTTGGTGTGATGTGGCATTTATTTTCGTTTATTTCTACGCTTTTTGTTCTTTTTATTCAGAGTTTTGATTATGTGTATTTATTGCATTTTGGGGGTGGTCGTGTGGATGAGGTATTTTTTGGTTATTTAAATTTTAACGAGAAATCTTTGCGATGTTTGCATAACACTGCTAATTCGTCTCTACAGTTGGACAGGTCGCAATAGTGCCCCATTTTTGGAGTATTTCAGAATGTGTAGCTTTTCACTTAAGCATAAAGGGCAGATGTCGTTAAGCGAGTTACAAGATCTAGTTCTTTCTAGGATTTTCCATTTTACTTTGGGTTTCTGTTTTGTGTCCTTTATTTTCCAAACAATATGCAGAAAGGGATGTTTGGTTTCGGTATAAGTTGCTTTTGAATGAAGTTAAGTGCATGTACCAGCGCTGCTTAAAAGTGTTCTTAGCAGATCCGATATACACTTTATTTCTAGTGGGATTTTCAATTGATGTTATGTTGGCATTTAAATGCAATGTCAATACCTATCTCTTATCCATTTGACTCCAGTTCTTTCTACATCATTCCGTGTATCTTGGTCTTTTCCTTTCTCTCTACCGTCTCAACTGTATTACCCTTTCACTGAAAGCCGCTGTAACTGGTTCGTTTTTCTCTTTACTCTCTTCCTGCCTAGACTTGTACTCTCTTATGTAGCCCCTTGCGCATCAGTCGCGGTACTGCTGTGCTTAGGTGAAAAAAAATTATCAGAATTCTCTTCATAAATATCATACGTATTGTTCTTTGATGCATGGTGATCTTGTGTTTGTCGTATGCTCGAGAAAAACAATGATAATAGCTATTATTATTCTGTTGAGTGACATCTGTTTAAGAAATTGCGAGTAAGTTTGTGAAAGTAAATACTGCGAATATTTTGTACAAGATTACCAAATATGAATGTTTTCATATATCGAGAGAGAGAGAGAGAGAGAGAGAAGATAAAATATTGTCGAAAACTTCTCGTCACGATACGTTTTCTAAACCATCAGACGAAACATCAAAAATGCTTTGAATCCAAATTTGGTCTGGCTAAAAACTTCCCGGCAACTTCGTTATTCGTAGATTTCCATATAAAGTTAATTTCCTTTCTCATATAAATACAGCAGATTTCGTATACACATTTAACAATACAGCTGATGCAATATTTGTAAAGTGGAATGCATCAACCTTCAGGCATTTTACTTGGAAATAAATAATAGCAACTTGAATTGTTATGAATCATTCGGTCGCTAAGTTCAAATATATTTCAATTAAATATTACGCCGTGGAAATCATTTAATAAAACATTTTCGTCTTCGTGATTTAGAATAGACTTGAGGGGAAAAAAAGCATATTTCTTTATTTAATTTTATCAGATTTCACCCTTTTCAGTTTATTTTTTAAGTTTATTTGGAAAATGTTCTTACCCATATATATATATATATATATATATATATATGTGTGTGTGTGTGTGTGTGTGTGTGTGTGTGTGTGTATGCCTGTGTGTGTTTGCACGTGTGTGAGTGACTTTGTTATTGTCTAGATTACTCATATACATATACATACACATATTTATATATATATATGTATATATTTGTGCCTGCGTGAGTGAGGTTGTCTTTGTTAGATTACTTATATATATATACATGCACAAGCACACACACACACACACACACACACACACACACATATATATATATATATACACACATTTATATATATATATATATAAATATATATATATATAGATTTTTACTTGTTTAGCATTATTATTTTTCAAAAGAAATAAAACTTCAAATAATCCTCTAATTCCTATATATATATATATATATATAGTTTCAGGTATGCCATATCGGCTCGGATCGTGACATCTGGGAACAGAGTTCAAATTCACTTACGTGCCAATAACCTTGGGAAAGGTATTACTCTGTCCCTTCCCTCCAGTTATTGGTTAAATAACAGGACAAATTGGGTTCTCTAGTCTTGGCTGGCAACCAGTGTACTCCAGAATGTAGTGGCAACCTACTCGGTATAACTTTCCGCTCAGTCATTCATGTCTTTTTTGAAACATGTTTGCCCATGAGTTTTTCACGTATGGCACTTAACCGATTGACTGATATTTGGTATGTATATGCATATTTATTTATATACATGCGCGTTGTTGATATTGGATCGAAGCGAAAGATTGGAGAGACGAGTTTGTATTCTAATTTAATTCGGTGCATTCAGCTATGCGCAAATACCCTTGAGAAAGTTACTAATCCGTCTCTTCTGTCAAATTTTTGGTCTGAAAACAGAACAGACAGGCTTCTATAGCCGCCGTTGGCAACTAGTCTACCGTAGAAAATAATGACAAATTACTACCGGAAAATCTTTTGCCCAGGCATGTCTTTTTCGAGAAATGATTGCCCAAGCGTGTGAATTGTATGCCAATTAATTAACTGACCGATATAAATGAGTGATATATATATATATATATATATATCGGAGTGGGTACAGAATGAAGAAATAATTTTTTTCCGTCCAAAACATTAATTTAAAACAGTGCTCGATATATGATGTATAGAGCTGTGAACATTTATAATAAATTATGTTTTAGAACATGTACATTATTTTTTAATACATGTCCTCGAGAATCATATGTTTGTTTCAACGTTGGGTGTCCAACGTTTCTTCCTTTTATTAACCTTATTAAAAATCGCCTGAAGACACCACTCGTGGTAGAAACCAACGTATATATATATATATATATATATATATATATATATATATATATATATATTGTGTATTCAGGTGACAATTATTTTTTCTGCAAGTTTCGTTAAAAATGACAGAGAGGTTAATATAGTTAAGATTTTTTATATACGTTTTCATTTGATTTTATCATTTTTCAGAACAATTTTAAACATTCCTCGGTCATTCTTAGGTTATGCATCTATCTACGTTCTTTCTTCTCTCGTTCTGCTTTGCTGATATTATTATAACGCCTAATCTTATTCTTTATATATATATATATATATATATATATATATATATATATACGCGTTACTCTTTACCAATGAATTGAGTTTATCGAGTGACTAGCGTGTGTATGTCTTAGGAAGTAGAGTCTCCGACTGACAACAAATCGGTCGATTTTCGATCCCGGACAGAAGCAAGTAGATAATTAGCCACACTGATGAGCTGTGACACAGCGAAACAGGCTTGTATGTGGATGACAAATATATATATACGCATCGCTCATTCAGTAATGAATTAGAGCACTCTGGCTATTGGGCGTGTATAATGATAATATACAGGCTAAAAAGACTCCTTCTACCGAGCACCCATAGCTCAGAGGTAGAATCGCTGACTGACGCCAGTTTGGTCGGGTTTCAATCCTGGGTAAAAAACAATCGGATGTCTAATCGTACTGATGAGCTGTGATACAACGAAACAGATCTGTCTGCGGATGACTATATATATATTATACATAATACATGGTGTCTTTAAAACATAATTTATAATATATATATATATATATATATATATATATATATATATATATTATAAATTATGTTTTAGAACATGTACATAATTTTTTGTATATATGTCCTCTCCTCTACAATCATATGTTTGTTTAAACGTTGGGTGTCCAACATTTCGTCAGGAGGCATAAGCAAGAGCTGGAATCATCCGCTGTTTATATATGGTTCTTTGTTGTTGTGCAGTTGGTTGGGGTTATTGATAATGAAGGAATGTGTCTTCCGTTTTGACCGTTAGACTTTTGAAGAACCTGTTGTGTAAGTGTTAAATTGTTGATTAATGGCATTATCTGTTGGAATGTACGTTTTTATCGGTCGGGTATATCTTTTGGTTAGAATTTCGAAAAAAGCGGTGTGTGGAGGGGTTTGATTACTTGGTCAGTGTTGTGTGTTTGTGTGCTGTTTTGTGTGTGATTGGGGAAATTATCTTGTTTGTTGACCTTAAGAATTTTTTGGAAAGCTTCATGGTTGGCTAGTGTTCGATTAATTGATGTCTGTTGTTACCAGGCCTATTTTATGTATTCTCTTTCATCTTGTGGCGAGGCTTTCCCCTCGGCGTTCCTTAGATAGACGTGATAGGGGTGGGGTATTTTTTTTTTATTTTGATTTTTTCGGTACGGAATATTTTTATTTTATTTTTGCTTTTTCTATTTTTATTTCAGCGGGATAGGTTTTTTTTAATATTTTTTAAAAATTTTATATTCAAGTTTGGAGTATTATTGTATTTAGGCGAATTTATTTCCAAAAAATCTAAACTTGTATTTTTTAGGAAGTAAATGCGAATTTGTATTTTATCAGTTTTTTATATAAAGTTGTATATATAATCTTAATTTTTAGTTTAGAGGATCGGTGTTTACTTTTAATTTTTTATTTTTTCTATAAATTATCGTTTGGAATCCTGTTTATTTCTTTTAATTTTTTATTTTATTTATTTAGATATTTTTGTAACAACAGACACTAATCAAACACTAACTAACCATGAAGCCGTCCTAAAAATTCTTAAGGTCAACAAACAAGATAATTTCCCCAATCACACAAAAATAACCCCACACAAACACACAAAACTGACCAAGTAATCAAACCACTCCACACACCACTTTCTTTGAAATTCTTTGAAATTCTAACCAAGATATACCCGACCGATAAAAACGTACATTCCAACAAATAATACCATTAATCAACAAATTGGCACTTACACACCAAGTTCTTCAAAAGTCTAACGGTCAAAACGAAAGACACATTCCCTTCATTATCAATAACCCCAACCAACCCCACAACAACAACGAACCAAATATAAACAGCGGATGATTCCAGCTCTTGCTTATTCCTTCTGACGAAATGTTGGACACCCATCGTTGAAACAAACGATTGTAAAGGATAGGACATATATAGAAAAAATTATGTACATGTTCTAAACCATAATTTATAATAAATATTGACAGCTCTATACATCATATATTGTGCACTGTTTTGAATTAATGTTTTGGACGGTGAAAAGAATTTCTTTCTTCGTTCTGTACTCACTCGGATATATATATATATATATATATATATATATATATATATATATATATATATATTGTAACTAAGTTGTTGAACTCGTAGGTTTATTTACCTTTTTGTTCATGCATTTACTTTTATAAAGAGTGCTCGATACAAATGTAGAGCGTTATACTGTAATGGTTGTTACAATGTTTTTAAATTCATAGTATCCCTACACAAAAAATTTCTCATGTTTCGAAACCAGCTCATTATGTTTTGGCTTCATTCTCAGATGATTTTTTTAGAAATGAGACTTATCTAGTTGAAAAGACCGTTTATTTGTGTTGGATTTGTTATTTTTGGGGGTTAGAGGGGTTGGTCTGTATTTTCAGTTCCGTTGAACTTTTTACTGGTCTTTGGGTCAAGTGTTTGTTTTTGGCAGCCTTCATGATAGGTTAATCTATTAATCTAGAAAGGGCTGGTGGTGCTGGCACCTAGCTTGTTTGGTTTAGGGCTTGGTAGGTGTTGTTTTGTTTTGGGGTTGGTTTCTCATTAATTTAATGTATGTTATTTTGTATTGGGGTGTGTGTTTTTTCTTGTATTTTTTTTATTTTTTTGTTTTTTATAAAATATACCTTTTTCAAAATATATCTTTCATAAAAAAGTATAGGGGTTGGTAGGTGTTGTTTTGTTTTGGGGTTGGTTTCTCCTTAATTTAATGTATGTTTTTTTTGTATTGGGGTGTGTGCTTTTTGCTGTTTTTTTATTTTTTGTTTTTTATAAAAAATATTCTTTAAAAAAATATATCATTCATAAAAAATATTTTATAATATTCCATAATATTAAGCTATTTTATAATATTATAAAATATAGCATTTCATAATATTCAAGAAATATATTTCTTTTATAAAATCTATCCTTTATACAACTTATTTTATAAATATAAAATATATTTTTTTATTTATTTGTCTACTATTCTGTTGCAACTGCATTATTTTTTGTTGGTATTGTATAGGGTTTGTTTTCTTTTGGGGGGGGTTTCTGGTTAGGTTTTTTTTTGTTTACTTAAATTTTAGCGAGAAATATTTGCGATGTTTGCATATTACTGCTCATTCGTCTCTACGGTTCAGTAAATCGTTGCTGTTAGGGTACTGGAGTATGTGTTGTTTTTCACTTAGACATAAAGGGTAGATGTCATTAAGTGAGTTGCAAGTTCCAGGATTTTCCATTTTACTTTGGGTTTCTGTTTTGAATCCTTTAGCTTCCAAAAGTATGTGGAAAGTGATGTTTGGTATATATATATATATATATAGATATATATAAATTCTGAGACAAATATATCTGGTATTAGAAATATATCGAAATTTCAAAACTAATTTAATATCTCACTTCGGGTCAGAGAGACTTTCTCTTTCTGAACAGTTTCAAAAATTATAATAATAATAATAATAATAATAATAATAGAACTAACAGAATGCCGCGTACGAATTCCTTAAAATATAATGTCGTTTTGCGTATTCAGTGTTAGTGACAAATGCTAATAATAATGTACACCGAATTTCCAATTCAGGGAACCATCTCTAAAATAATGGCCGCCAGACAATAACAGGTTAAGTCGTTAAATCATCGTAGTTTAGTAAGTGTTTAAGTAAACCAAAGAAGTATGAAACTTATTTATTAACTCTCACTTCCATGGCTCACAAAATTTGACTTATTCATCGCAAACCCACGCGTGAGGATGCGTGTTCTCAAACGTACGCACTCAGACACACACACACACACACACATACACACACACACACACACACACACACACACATATATATATATATATATATATATATATATTAGCAATAGATGTGAAAAATATAAGGCTATATGTAATGTCATATCTAATAAAATAAGCATAATAATTTTATTTAGTTGACCAAAACCTTCTCGCAGTATATATATATATATATATATATATATATATAAACCTAGAAAGAGAGAGAAAGAGAGAGTGAGAGAGAGAGGTTCCATTGTGTGTGTAGATATGTGTAATAAACAGTTTTTCGTCATAATTAAATAAAAATAATTGTAGTAATATGTGTTCAATATAATTTTAGTGTAGAACTTTTTGAATATATATATAATTTATAAATGAGTTATTTCCGTAACCCATGTTTCAAATTTACGGTATCTTCAGGCGATTTATTATAAATGATTTTCCTTTTTTTAAACGTACAAACAGAGATCTTTTATAAACGCACGACTGCAATTTTCAAACAACTGAAAAATTTAAAAATTATGAAGGAGTTACTTATGGATGTTGAAACATTTTCATCGAGGTTTGTATGATTCTAATATGTATTTATAGGCGTGATTAGATCTGGCTATTATTTCTGAGAGATTAGAAATAATGTCCAGATGTAATCATTCCTATAAATACTTATTAGGATCATAAGACACATACATAAAATTTGATGTTGTATGTATCAAACGAACTGAACGTACATACGAGAGGGCCCATCATATATATATATATATATATATATATATATATATATATATATATATATATATATGTGTGTGTGTGTGTGTGTACTAGCAATGAATAAGAACAGTCTCAGCTATTGGGCGAGTATAATGATAGTATAACGCTAAAAAGTCTGCCTTCTTCTACCGAGCGCCTATGGCCCAGGTGTAGAATCGCCGACTGACCCCAATTCGGTCGGGTTTCAATCCTGGGTTGAAACCAAATCGGTCCAGTTTCCATCCCGGCCAGAAGCAAGTGGATGTGCCTAGCCGCATTGATGAGCTATGAAACAGCAAAAGGCTTGTATGTGGATCTCTAATATATATATATATATATATATATATATATATATATATATACTAGCAGTAAATCCCGGCGTTGCTCGGGTGTAATGAAATCTTTAAAACTAATCCATGTTCCTTGAGCTCAGACTCTTTGGACGTTAGCACGAAAGACTAAAAAGCAATTGTTGTTTTCAGTTAAAGCGAAACCTTAGACTGAAAGAAAAATGATTTTTGGTTTCCTGGTATCGATATCAAATTTTCTGCACTATTGTAAGAACTGCAACCTAGAAACTTCTGAATATCGTTTATTATGTCTTTGTCTATGAGTGTATGAAATTTGACTAAAATCGGACCACTCCTCCTATAACCCGATTTTTTCGATTATCGATTTTCGATATTTATCTGGGGTAACTCGACACAAAACCTAGCTAAGAACACTCGCAGACGCTTATAGTACAACTGTGTAAATTTTCAAGAAAATCGATTCAGCCGTTTCGGAATCTATAGTTAACGGACACACACACACACACACACACAGATACAGACAAAGTTCTATTTATAAATATTTTAGCTTCATGCCAATATGTGTAAAGAACAAAGTTTCGAATGTTCCAGTTCTGCAGAAAAAGATATCTTTTTCACAACGTCTCTCAAATGCGTATACTGTTATAGATAACTAACACTTTCTTAAACATTGGCTTAAGATATTATCATTTTTTTCAAACATGCCGATCCACAAAAGAACGTTTGTAATTTTAGAAATTAACGTCTGTTAAAAAAAATCAAATGTTCTAGTCATCCGCAACAATGCATAGTTGTCTTCTAAAAAGAAAAAAAGTAATTGATGCATTTTTTTAAACTGTTGATGCTATTATATAAAATTATAGTCATTTTCGTGCCTATCAAAATTCTACGCATCCAAAAGAAAAGAAACTTTAGTGTCAGGCAAACTTTCCCATGATCGTGTTAGTGTGGGCTTATGTACGAGTTACTATGAATTCGTTAGACGGTCCTCAGTGGGAATTGGACTGGAATTGACACAGGCTTATTTTTAAAGTGCTTGCTACGTTGGTATTGGTAAGTTGAAGCTAAAATCTGAAACTCACAAAGAGGCAACTTCTTTAGTGTCTTACTCGGTGATTCACGACTGTGTACTGAGTAGCCTTCGACGCAGATGCAAAAGCAAGCTCTAATGTCAATTGATGGCAATATTTTTGACTTTTCTCTTTGATTGCTTTTGTACACGTGGACAAAGAAATCCGTAGACTGCTGTCGAAGGTTTAGAGTTGGGTAATCCGACATTCTTCAAAGATCATTGCTTTGTTTTTTCTTCTCTGTTTTCACTTCATATTTTTCCGATCAAATTTTGAATTTTTGTTTTTGGTTAAGAGTCTGTGAATTTGAATATTTATAATTCAACTGATTATTAAGGATAAATCGCCATTTTTAAAGGCTTGCTCAATTATCAATTTCCCATGTTCTGATGAATTTTTTTTCGTCAATCGACTTAATAAATTAGTCTTACTTGATTGGCACTTAAATGTAATCTTTTTAACATTAGAATTACTTGTAACTGAAAGTACTATTCTAAGTCTTAGGACCATATAGCGTTGAAATACGTTTCTCTTGAAATCGCCGAAGTTATGTAACGTCGAGTATGGTCAGTTGTGAAATGGGTGGTCACTTGAGAATTTTAATTTCTGTAAGCTTGCATGCGCTGATGGTGTAATAGATAACGGTTGACAATTAGAAATCGGAGAGCCGTGTTCCAATTTAAATCGTGTTCTTTATATTCACCTACGCGCAAATAACATTGGAAAATTTACCAATCCATCTCTTCGCTCAAGCTACGGCTTAGTTAGTATCTTTTGTATCCATAAATCTCAATTATTTTCTGTCATGGCGGCATCACCCACAAAGGAATGAACTCTTCAAACCAATACATATACCTCCCCTCACAAGAGGTGAGAGGAAGTAGTTTGATAGTAGTCTGGGAGTAGCTAGTAGATAGCCTGAAGAGAACGCCCTGAACATAGCCGGGAGTCGACTACGAACACTTATGTCGTAACGATCATTACGAGTCCCAATTCGATGGTCGAATTATAGTATTACTCACTAACCGTATTATCGTTCTACTGTCAAGTTCTAAGTATTGTATTTTGCCGTGTTTAATAGATATTCGTTATTTCCTATTTGCATGGTTCTTCTGTGTTATTCTTGTTGGAACTTTTACCGGGCCCACATTTCCTAAAACGCTTACAATCGAAAAATATTTTCTTGCTTTAAACAAACTGGAAAACGTTCCATAAGGCATAAAAAATCCTAACTCTCAATAAGTTCTATCCTGATAGTATCTTCTCTAGCATTTCACGCCAATGTAACTCACTTCCAGGTACTTGATTTTAAAGTAGATCGACATCATTTATCTTTGTAAATTATATTACTTGCCTTGAGATTGCGTTTGAGTTTTGTTTAACGGCATATCAACGTCTGTGTGTTATTTTAATGCTAAACAATTGGGGTTTTAAGGTTATTTTTTAATGTTTGGTTATAGTTCGAGAGAACAAAGAGGAAATGAAAACACCGATCTATTTAAAATTTTTGTTAAATATGCCCTGCGCATTTATAAACATGACTGTGAAGAGATGTATATTTAAGCATTGAAGTATGTTATACCACATGCTTAACAGAATTACTAATAGCAGACAACAATGCTGTTTCCCTACCGAGACCAATACGCTAAAATCTTTATAGTTTGTATGAGAATTTTCTAGAATAGAAAATCAACATTCTCTATGAAGCCTTTAAGGAAAAAGGGCTCAAGAGAAATCTTTGCAAAAAACACTCTGATTTGGAATTACAATATAAGGAATAATGACACCTGTCCTGAATCCATCAGATCAGTAACAAGATGTAGAATTAGTAAATACCAAGCACTTCAGAGATAATGGCGTATGGAAAAAATTCAGTCTGGAAGAAAAAGACAATCAATAGACGGCACCAAAGTTAGTTTCATCCAACAAATTCGTACCTGTTCAAAACATAAACCTGAAAATTCGGATGGTATTCTTAAAGAGATTTGTCTGAAGGTGATTTTCAAATGGATTTCATATATGGCGACAAACCCGTTCAGAAATGTTTAAACTCTATGCTGTAGACAAGGGCTTTTTAATATCAAGGGTTAAAAATGGCTTTGTGCGAGTGAAGCACGTAGATCGTGGCCGTGGTCGATCATACTGGATCGGCGTTCTTTTTCTGAATACACAAGTTGAACTCGAGTAGCTGATTTTGTTTTCTGGGTGGAACGCCATCATATCAACACTTACGGAATAAATGTAAATACAGGTAAGCAACAGGTAAATGTAGGCACTCGAGAGAATTTCTTCTAACTTTCATTTTGTGAAGGTATTTTCTTTTATTCCTCGTTGAAAGATATTTCTTTTTTTTTTTGTCATGATTTTTCGGGTTTCTACGAGTGAATTGTTAAAGCTATTCACTTCATAGAATCTATTGCATTTGCATGGGGAGGAAAACAAATGAAGTCCTTCAAATATCAAGCAAACGAACAAAATAAAAAAAAGTTTAGCTTCCCATGTTAGCTAAATATTCAACAAAAGCGTACAGGAATTTCAAATTACATTAGACCAATGATTTCGACAGAAAACATTACTGCTGTAAGCATATATATATATATATATATATATATATATATAGGTTTAAAAAGGTTTATATATATATATAAAAAAGGTTTATGTATATATATATATATACAAAAAAAAGGTTAATGTATATATATATATATATATATATATATATATACGTGTGTTAATCTGATTGTATTTTTATATGTTTGTGAATTACATACACTGACGTGCCAAGATTTTTATAAATATTTGCTACTTATAATTTCTCCAAATCTCTACCAAATGAAAATAACGGAATATGGAATCAGCAAAAGATTTATATAGATAATTAAGTATATGATGTTGCGAAAAATATTCGTTGTTCTGATGTTGCAAAGAATATTCGCTGTTCTGGAATATTTGTGGGAGGATGATCTTGTGTTCAACCGACATGAGTTTGTACCAGTCAGTTAAGCGTCATACATGATATACGATTAGGCGATCATGTCTCGAAAGAGACATGACTGACTGGGTAGAAAAATTTTCCACAGTAGTTTTTCATTACTTTCTGCGGTAGACTGGTTTCTAACCAAGGCTATAGAACTCGATTTGTCCTGTTATTTAACCCAGAGCTCATAGTAAGAAACGGCATAATACCTTTCCAAAGTGTATTGGTATGTAATGGAATTCTACGGATTCAACTGGAATTCAAATTCGGTCGTCTGATTTCTTGTTTGGAGCTGATATCCACTGCATCAAAACACACACAGGAAGAACAAAAAAGCAATATGTGAAATGATAATAGCTTTTTGTTAACCAAATATATACACAATCAACGTTTTTTGAATCTAGGATACTGGAGTGAATTTGTTCCCAGATAGGAACCTGTGACAGAGCACTTTTTTGTTTTACAATATGAGCGCAGAAAAAAAAACACTCAAAAATATAATTTTCATTACTTTCGAGAACAGGTGACAACAATGTACTGAATGCCGATTGGTCAGAATAAATCGCATCATTTCCTAGTATTTAAATAATTCGCGCCAAAATTAGCCCACGCAAAAGATGACTTGCAAGAGAGCATAAAAGAGAAAACGTGCCTAAAATCCAACAGTTTGGAAATGGCCCATAGTGGAAAAGAACCTTAGGAGACAATCGACATCACGTCTAAATCCGTCACTTGTAAAAATTCACTAAATCCTTCTAAATCCGTCACGTGTAAAAATTCACTAAATCCGTCTAAATCCGTCACTTGTAAATATTCACCAAATCCGTCTAAATCCGTCACTTGTAAAAATTCACTAAATCCGTCTAAACCCGTCACGTGTAAAAATTCACTAAATCCGTCTAAATCCGTCACGTGTAAAAATTCACTAAATCCTTCTAAATCCGTCACTTGTAAAAATTCACTAAATCCGTCTAAATCCGTCACGTGTAAAAATTCACTAAATCCGTCTAAATCTGTCACTTGTAAATATTCACCAAATCCTTCTAAATCCGTCACTTGTAAAAATTCACTAAATCCGTCTAAATCCGTCACGTGTAAAAATTCACTAAATCCGTCTAAATCCGTCACTTGTAAAAATTCACCAAATCCTTCTAAATCCGTCACTTGTAAAAATTCACTAAATCCGTCTAAATCCGTCACGTGTAAAAATTCACTAAATCCGTCTAAATCCGTCACTTGTAAAAATTCACTAAATCCGTCACTTGTAAAAATTCACCAAATCCTTCTAAATCCGTCACTTGTAAAACTTCACTAAATCCGTCTAAATCCGTCACTTGTAAAAATTCACTAAATCCGTCTAAATCCGTCACTTGTAAAAATTCACTAAATCCGTCTAAATCCGTCACTTGCAAAAATTAACTTCTCGAAGAAATTCACTAAATCCTTAATGAGACTCATTAAAGAAGTAAAATTCAACACAAAAAATTTTCAGTTTTTTAAATGTCCATCAACCAAGAGACGAATTCTCAATTTTAAACAAAACAAACTCAACTCACATAAACATATGAATTAATCTCGCTATTGCCTGAATTTCAACCCTGAAACTGAATATATTCAAACATTATCCAACTTTACTGAATAAGAGAAGTTCATCCGCAGATAACTTTTCTCAGTAAAAAACTAAGTAAAAATCTTGAACACAAATCAGCATCATCATCATCACCACCAACCACAACATTTGATCAATTTATTCGTAACATCAGAACCGATTTCATATTTCATGAAATTAATTATCACATTCAACATTCAACGTTCACATTTGTATACATTTTGATATAAATTGTTTTTTATCCGTTAAATGATAAAGTATCTTTTCAGTCAATTTTTCCATCTTTATTCATTCTTTTTCATGCTAAATACAATTTGTTTATAGTGGAATATTTATTGATACAGCACAGTTCAATAAGTCAGTCAGTCAGTTAAGTGCCATACGTGATACACGCCTGGGTGATCATGTCTTGAAAGAGACATGACTGAATGGGCAGAAGATTACTCCGCAGTAGGTTGCCAATACTTTCAGCTGTAGACTGGTTCTATAAACCAAAACTGGAAGAGACGGATTAATACTTTTCCTTAGGGTATTTGTGCTTAAGTGAATGCAAGGAATTCAACTGGAATTTGAACTCGTCTCTCCGATTTGTCGTTCCGAGTCGATATACACTGCACCACAATGCACAACAAACAGGCTTTTGATAGTTTAATCAAACAAAAAAAAATCCCAAATCTCTACAGCAAACCCATTCCTCTAAAAAAAAAAATAAAAAAATTGTTTTCAAAACAAAACATAACTAATTAATACCTTGAATGTATCGTACGAATTCTGGACATTAAATAAATAAATAAATATTGAACACTTTAGTAAAGGCTTTGTTCAGATCCTCAGAAGAGTACTTACGGTTACTAATTTACACGAAAACTGTCTTTGTGTTAGATGACTTCGCGAATGCATAAACCAAGTAGACATTATCATTACTAGATTTTGAAATCCTATCAATCTGTTAATATTCCTGTCATTATCAGAAATTTTTAATAGAACACCACATTCATATTTAATTTTCTATTATATACATTATAATATTTATATATTGATTGATATATGCATGTGCACGTATGTACACACACACACACACACACACACATATATATATATATATATATATGTGTGTGTGTGTGTGTGTGTGATAACGATATATCAATGTTTTTATATAAATTTATATATATATATATATATATATATATATATATATGTATCAAGAACAGCTTTGATAGAAAAGATGTATGACGAATTCGAAAATGTTTTCGTGAAGTGTTTCGATCGGTTAGGACTTTATCGTTTTGATGAAGTCCTAACGGACGAAACATATCACAAAAAATACATGTTTGCTTCAGTGCACAGAAAAACAATGGCGACCAGATTTAGAACCACGTTTGTTTTATTTTTTACTTAGTAGATAAAAACAGTTACAATACCAGTAATACTCAAAGATGCAAGAGATTTTGTCTTCTGTGGTACAAATTCAGCTAAAAAAAAATAAACCAAGAGCAGAAGTTTTTGCAATTGCAGAAACAACAAAAACATCAATGGAAATAATTCTGAAAGAAACGACATTTCTAACAAAATAAAAAAAAACTTACACTACAAGAAAAGTCAAAGAATCCTAAACCTGAGACGCAATGCCAAAGAATTCCAGGAAAAAACAATGTGCATGCATACAAGAGAAAAAATGTGCAAAAATTAAAATTAACCCTTGTTTAAAATATGGAAGTTTACACCGCAGAGACAACTTTCCCTTTAAGAAATCGAATTGTTAAAAGTGGAGTAAAGTAGGAGTTAAAAAATCAAAATTTAAAACTAAACGGAAGAAAAATACTTACAAGAAAATGTTGCACACAAAATTTCGACAAAATCTTAACCACAAATAATGAAAGAAAGATTTGAAAACGTAAAGATTGTTAATGTTAATGCGAAAATGCTACTACACAGTGGTAATGATATAACAATAATTAAGAAAACAACATGAAAAGAAAGCGGAAAGCCTATATTAAAAAGGACTTCTAAAGTTACGAGTTGAATCTCAGGTGAGAAATTATTATTTTCATTTTTATGTTTTGTGAAAGGACACGTCATGTCTCATTCCTTAAGAGGGGAAACGATAATATTTATGTCGTAAATATAAACGAAGTTAACTGGTTTTGTCCGAATGGATTTATTTGGGCTTTGAGATTTGGCCCTAAACGTTTATTGCTATATCGGAAGTGGACATTCGGCTGGTTAAAAAAAAATCATAGTAAAATTTGAAAGAAAGAAATTGAAAAAAATCTTTACCAGATGTTCTGTCGAAGGATTTAAATTTGTGTTCCAAATTCAAAGCTAAGTTTTGAGTAAAAAGTGTTCGACTCCATGGGTTAACCAACGGTTTAAAAGCTCATAACTAACCATTACCAAGTCCAGATTAGATTTTGCGAAGTTAAATTGTAAGAAAACTTTTCCGAACTCTATCTTTCTGAAGCGTATTTACAAATTGTTGTGGAGTAGTTTTCGCACTGAAGGTTATAATCGTGCTATGTCGATTGTTATTCGACTTAACGTACCCAAAATGTTAGGAACTTGGTAATCTTCCACTGAATGCTGACTCCTTAGTATTCGGCTAACTGCTGACTAATATCAACTGCCTATTAGTTCTACTGAACTCCAGTAGAACTCTAAAGAACTCCTATGAACTTTTCAAGAACTTCTCAAGAACTTCTCTCCTTAACTTTCTGTTTACTTTTATTAATATAGGAGGGAGGGTCAATTATCTGAAGACTAGGTGTGTTACCCCATAACACAAATACATGTTGAAGAAGCATGTGCAGAGCTAACAACTATAATATTCACAAGGAATTGCATGAGTTCAGCCGCCCTCATTTCCGTATAAAAGCAGCTCCAGCAACAAGCAGTAGATGACATTCTTGCAGATTGTTATTCCGCAATTGATTATCTTGTTGATATATTAATTAAAGCGTATTTAAAGGAAACAATTTTTTTAATATTACAGTGCAGGTTCCAACTCAGTAAAGATAAATGTTAAATATTTTTGCCTAAAAATAAGTATCTAAGACAAATCATTGATAAAGATCGTCCACACAATGAATTGTAATACCTAGCATATTACATTATCAGATACTAAAGGAATTTTTTAGTAATCATCCAGGAATTTGAAGGGTGAAATCTCGTATGAAGATCTAGTGTACTGGACCAGAATGCATGAAGAATTTGCAAATGTAGTAAAATTCTGCAGAGAATCTATTCTGGCTGGAAAATTACCTACCACGAAAATACAATTTTAGCAGATATTCCGTGATCAATGATTAGATTGCACGTCGGTTTTGCAAGCTCCATAAAGTCTGCATAGCTTTTTTAAGTGTCTGTAAATTTTTAAATGCTAAAAACAATTTCTTCAGTGGCAGTTAAGTTTTGCATCAGTTAATTTACACAAGGCTGTAACTACATCAGATTACTTTTTGTTATTGTTTTAATTTTCCAAGGGATTTCATTTCACTTTTTTCAGTTTTATAAACTTTAATATAGTTGTGTAAAAATGTTCACGTATATTTTTCTGTGTTAGTATCGGAATGGTTCCACTTCATTTGAATTAACTGAAACCCGTGTGTGTTTCTATACAAATACAAGAAAAGAGAAATGGATTGCAGTGATATGCATCAAAGGTGGAAGAGATATCGACCCGATAAGCATACTGATTCCCTTTTCATTTGCCGAAATTATGAGAAGCGGATAAGTCTGATGACTTTTCAGCACTCCCCCACCCCGCATAGACATTCATAATTATATGAGTAGTGAGGGTTATAAAAAGAGTAGACATTAGTGATGTATTCTTTTAATTCGCACAATGACTGTATTATCAAACCAGTATGTGTGAACCTTTTGTTGGAGAGATAGATAAAATATAGATAGCTAAGACATTCTTTAATATTTACCTATGATTCTATTCGACCAAGGAGTGTTTGTTCTTCGTTTTCACTATGGTTCGGCTTTTCTATCCTACTTCGAACGTTCCGTGCGACTGGCCAAGCATAATTTCCATTTCACTGCCGTCGTCTGCTATTTGCTTATTCGATCGAGCATCCAAGACTGACAGAAATGTCCTCCTGGTTTACGGCGTTCATTCGAACTACATCATTGTTCCAATTCATTTAAACAGACAGATGTAATGTTTGACGCCAGTAAACAGGATATCTATCTAGCACAAAGGGAAAGCTTATGAGGCTATGCCATCAAAACTAACCTCGAGGCAAAGAATTAAAATCGGACCATTGTGAAAGAACTGACGTCTAGATACCAAACAAAAATTTTATCAGTCGTAATAAAATCTATCTCCTCCATTTCTCTCTGCCCCTTCCTCCCCCCCTCTCTCTCTCTCCCTCTCTCTTTCCCTCTCTCTGACCCAATCTCTTACAAAATCTCCCTGACACATTTATGCACCTTTTGTTCTTCTCTCTCAGATATACTTTTTATGGGGAGAAATAGGTTACATTATTGTGCTTTCCGAATGTCACACACACACGCGCGCGCACGCGCACGCACACACACACAAACACACACACACACACACACACACACATATATATATATATTTAGGGTATCGAGGCAGCAAATAATTTTCTAGGCATATACTGTTGTCTCTATATATAAGAGACAAGGAATGTCTATTATGTTTAATCATGAGCTGTTCTAAACGTATTTTGGCTTTAATTTCAGTTGAAAATAAAGACAAAAATTCTCCAACATTTAGATAATTTTTTATTAATTTGGTTCTAAGCTTTCTGCTCACATGAGCCATCTTCAGAGAAGTTATTAAGACGGTAACACAATAACATCCACCATCACCGACGATTTTTTTTTGTAATGACATAAACTCTGCTAGGCAACGGCAATAGTTACCAAAAATAACAAACACAGTTCTCAAATTTGTAATGCGGTTTTATGACGTCACACCGCGTGATAGCGCCAAATGACAACAGAACCATATGTTCAAATGCAAGGTAATGTGTTATGATCAGATTTAAGCGTGATTTTATTACGTATGGGTTGTTTGGATTTAATGTACATGGCTTCCAATATCTGAAGGTTTAGAACGGCCCATGATTAAATATAATAGACATTTATTGTCTCTTCTATTTAACAGTATATGTTTATATATATATATATATATATGAAAAACTATTTTAAAATTTAAACTAGAAGCGTCCGTCACTTCTAGTTTAAATTTAATTAAATCAATTTAAATTAGCTTCTCGCTGACGGACGCTTCTATTTCAAATTTTAAAATCATTTGTTTCTGTATGAAAGGCCGAGGCCGGTCTGAAATATCAAATATATAGATATATAATAGAAATAAATAAATACTGTCAAAAAATACATTTTTAACTTACAACTTTTTAGTTTTTCCTATACATATTAAGACAGTATACGTGGATTATTATTATGCGATATATACATACATACACACACACACACACACACACACATATATATATATATATATATATATATATATATATAGTCATCTGCAGACAGATCTGTATCGCTGTATCACAGCTCATCAGTACGGTTAGACATCCGATTGCTTTGACTCAGGATTGAAACCCAACCGAATTGCCGTCAGTCGGCGAATCTACCTCTGAGATTAGGGTGCTCGGTAGAAGGAGGCAGACTTTAAGCGTATGATGAATCATACACCAGTAGTTAGAGTACTCTAATTCATTATTGAATGAGCGATGCATAGATGCTAGAGTAGCTACTGTTTTTTCAAAGTCTACCATTACTATATATATATATATATATATATATTATTATTATTATTATTTTTATTTTTATTATTATTCATGTTCTCACATTTTTTCAATCAGATTTTTAAAATTGCATGAGAAGTTAGGACATTATAGTAGGGCCTTCATAAAACATCGAAGTTAGCATAACTCTGCTGATTCAAGTGATAAGCTTCCCCACATAAATCTGATTAACGCTCTATCTCTGTCTTGATATCGAGCATTTTACTACAAAAATATGCTTGCCAAATTATCCTTTGTTAGTCATTTAAGTACCATACGTGAGACACGTTTGGGTCATCATGTATCTTTAGAGACATGACTTTCTGGGCAGAAGATTATCCTGCAGCAGTTTGCCATTACTTTCTGCGGTAGACTGGTTTCCAGCCAAGGCTATAGAACACAATCTGTCCAGTTATTTAAGCCGTAACTGAAGGGAAGAGACTGATTAATACCTTTCCCGAGGTTATTTACGCGTAAGGGAATACAAAGAATTCAAGTAGAATTCGAACTCAACTCGCCGATTTCACGTTCCGAGCCGATATCCACTGCACCACAACGCACATCCTTATGGCACATGATAATTAAGCACAAAAGTGATTTTTAAAAGACGTTCTTTATAGAAAATGGAATCGTCAAAATATAGTAATTATTACGTTAACTTGACGCAAACACACGCAAACACATGCAAAAAAAAATCATATATTCGTTCGGTTAAAAATAATGGCAGCTTTTTACTTTTTTTTTTATAATCGTTTCACCCCGAGCAAGACATTCCACTGCCACTATTGCGCAGGGGGTTATATAGGGTAGGGGAAGTGATGAGAAAAGGATGGTTAGATTTAGGAAATGTCAGAAGGAGGGTGATAGACGGGTAAGGATACCGAAAATGAGGGTTGGGTAGATGGTGAAAGTGTTTGAGAGAATCGATGCATGTTAGTGTGTTAGGAGGTGTCTATTGACCTTACATTTAAACTCCTGGAGATTGTAGCTGTCGGGGAAGCAGGCATGTGGAAGGGAATTCCACAGGTGGGGAGCGCGAGAAAAGAAGCTGTTGGAGTAGAAATTACGGTTACATCTTATCTGTTTCACTGTAAAAGGGCGGGACCTATTTGCTAATCTAGTATCTCGTGTACATTCGTACCTAGGCGGCACCAATGACCTAAGTTCATCGGAGCAGAAGCCCTGAAAGTACTTATATCTGATTTGATAGTAGAAGCATGAAGAGCATACCGAAATAAACACAAGTGTAACAGGATGTCAAATCCCGTAATGAACATAGTCCTTTATCAATCACTGTTCATAGGTCCCGTTATAAATTGGTTCCTTTCCTTCATTAACAACATCTGGTTTAATATTTGAAGTATACAAGCCAAACCAAAGAACTTATCCTGTTCAATTGAGATATTAAACATTGAATTAGGCCTTCTTGATAATTTTCTTAGCTAAGTGAGATTAACAAATTTCCCATAATCATTCATTGGAGAGCTACAAACCTCTGAGTACCTCTGACAGGGGCCCTATCCTGTTTATGTCTGAAGGTGCTAAATCAGGCATTTTAGATGAATGATGAAATTTGAGGTTATGCAGTGTGATGTTATTTCTGGTCCCTCAGCTGCAATACTGTCCACATATTGTATTGCTTCAAAACCGCACCACACAAATGGGAGACAAGCTTCAACAAATATTGTCCTGTCTTTTGATATAGAAGCTAGAATAAGCAGCGACGTCAATGTGCGTTTACTCTAGGAATATGACTCCATTCTATTTTAAAGTCACAGTGGCAATCTCTTCCATTGTCTTCGATGTAATTGAAAGTACTTAGAAAAATAAAAGGAATGAGAAAATGTACGCCGAGTTTGATTACAGCATTAAGAAATTCATCCGCGAATTCGAGGGGATTAAAATAAAAGTAAATAGACATAATATGCCTACATTATCCAACCAAACATGCTTGAATATATATATATATATATATATATATATATATATATATATATATATATTTGTGTGTGTGTATCTAATTTGTACTTTTACAAGATCCTAAGTGCACTTGATTTGTTTGGGCCTTTGGCGTGGTATACAAAGGTAAGTAAATAGCTTTTTCAGAACCTACGCACTAATTCCCGCGCGCCTTGCATTAATGTTCAGTCAGAAAACAAAGAGTTCCAATGTTATTCAATGAAATCACACTGCGTTCTTTTGCTTTCGCTGAAGTGAAACCGAGGCTGAAAGCAGAACGAATTCAACTATTAATCTGACTGACTGGATTGTTTATTTAACAAAATTACACAGTGTTTGGTTTAGAGAAGTCTGCTCCATCTTTCAAAATACAAAGAATCGGGCTGAAAAGTAAAATTTATTCACATTCAAATCATCTCCGAAGGAAAACACCGAAATTAATCACACAGAGACCCAAATACAAAGCATGAAACCCCTACACATTATCCCCGCAATTGTTCATGCACGTACGAACAAACACACATATATGTATTTGCAGAAATATGTCAGATAAAATTGCGTATGTGATGGTGTGGCGAGGGAGAGAGAAAGAGAGAGAGAGAGAGAGAGAGAGAGAGAGAGAGAGAGAGAGAGCGAGAACAAGATACGGAGAGGGAGAAATGGAGAGAGACAGGCGGAGAGACAAAGAAACAGTGAAAGAGAATCAGAGAGATGTAATTTCATCTGTATTAATAGCATATATTTTCTGAATCCATATAAATATATTTATACAAATTTATATATATGTAATAGTATCAAATATATATTTTATATACTACAGGCATAAAAACACTCATACATACATACATACATACATACATACATACATATTTATATAAATCGATGTCAAATAAGTTTTCTGTCGAAAATTAAATTTTGAAGGTTAAATAAGTCCTCAAAGTAAATTGCATCATGGCTAAGACTAAGAATGATAAAACTACAATTATACCTACTTAGAGCAAAACCTGAAGCAAAAACCAAAATAAAAATGATGAAAACCTGATTTGATTAGACCCGAGAGGATATCGGGGTATCAATTTCCAATATCGGAGTCATATAACTCATCCAATGATAAACTAATCTAAGTCCCTAAAACCTTATCGTACCCATCGGGAGTAAAATTGGAGAGAATGAGCCATATTAATGGCTGGATATTGGTAGAATATCGGATGTATCGATTTCCGATATCGGCAAAAATGAGTCTTCTGAGAATATCTACCAATGTTTGGGACTAAAAACTATAATTTTACCAAGTTAGAGCAAATTCTGCAGCAAGTACCATGGTAAAAGGGCTAAAATCCTGATCTTGATCGGACCTGATCGGATATCGAGATATCGATTTCCAATATCGGAAGGAAATCGGAAAAAGATAAAATAGCCCATGACCTGACCGGAAGCCTAAAGAATATGTGTGTGAAGTTTAGTGAGAATCGGATGAAACTTTTAGATTTGTATAAAGGACATACAAACAGACAGACAGATAAACAGACAGACATACAAAAATATTGCCTTTTAATAGATATTACTGTGTTTATGTTGACTCTCAGTTAATGACCGCATTTAAAGAACTGAAACTATGTCGGATTATATATATATATAGATATATATATATATATATATATGAACTTTTTAACATATATATATAATTTTATATACTTAAAGAATGGGGCAAAAATACCCCCTCAGCGCCCATGCTTAATAGGAATCTCCCACCTATATATAAACCTTAGTAGGAAGTAATCCATGGATGTATTTCTAACGCAACATAGTAATATATATATATATATATATATATATATATATATATATATATATTTTAATTCAGATACTTCAATCCAAGGGAATCGAAATGGCCATTCAACATCTTTGAATTAATCCTTTTTTAATATATATATATATATATATATATATATATATATATATATATATATATTAAGGATAAATAAATCTCCGCCTGTCTGTCTGCCTGTATGTCTGTCTGTCTGTCTCTTTCTCTCTCCCTATATATATATAGGATAAATATATTAATAACAGAGAGGGCACGAAAATTACTTGCAGAAAGAAAATTTGGAACTCGTTTAAAAAAATAATTTTAATAAAAATTAATTAAAATGTAATGAGTGTGTAAACACACAGTTCCACAAGAGTAATAAAATTGAAAAAGAAAAACTCACAATTCATATCCGAAACTTCAATGTAAGCAAAACTCTGCCCAGGAAAGTGACGAAACAAAATACATGCTTGCCAAAATTAACTTTTCATCTGTAAACCCCTACAGAAACAGCAATCTTGACACTAAGAATCATCGCAAACCAAAGCTATATATGTGGCGCAGCAGGTCCCCGCAAATGTATGTTCATGTAGTCTTAGACGGTCTTTAAGAACCACTCAGGCTGTTCATGATTCGGCTATTGGAACAACATTTACGATTGTTCGAGGAATTTTGAGTTTTTCTATTTCCATTTTATTGCATTTGTGGAACTGCGTGTTTACAGCCACTTATATTTTAATTATTTTTTTATTAAAATTGGGTTTTTAAACGAGTTCCAAATTTCCTTTCTGTAAGTAATTTTCGTGTCCTGTCCTTTATTAATAACAACGCCAACGAGCAATGTGTTGGCTGAAAGTTCTACATGATGATGTCAACTTTTACTTTTTCTGTGGGTACAAGTTCCAGTTTATATATATATATATATATATATATATATATATATATAACGACAAGTTTACATTTATATATATATATATATATATATATATATATATATATATAAATGTAAACTTGTCGTTATACTCGTTTCGAAAAATCCTCCGAGTACATAAGCGGAAGGAAAAAAATGTTAATAATAAAAGAATGAGCTAAGCACCAGAACATCAGTCAAAGTACGTAGACCAAATAAAATTACCCGAGACGAGTAACCTAAAACAAAAAGCGCTCAATACGCAAGTAGAGCAACCTAAGTAAATATCTAACTAGGAGACCCAAAGAAACTACTAAGGTTTCACCAAATTGGATCTATATATTATTACTTTAGAACAGGTACACACTACAAACTACTACAAAATTTTACATTTTGTTTCGACATTGAAACAACAATGTCTCATCAGGTAGTTAATATTTATGGTTTACCTATATATAATCGGGGAGCCCAGTTCGAATTCTAGCTGAACTCATTGATTCACTTACGCGCAAATAACCTTGGCAAAGGTATTATTCCGTCTCTTCCTTCCAGTTATGGGTTAAATAGCAGGACAGATTGTGTTTTATAGCCTTGGTCGGCAACCAGTCTACTGCAGAAAGCAATGGCAACCTACTGCGGGATAGCCTTCTGCCCAGTCAGTCATGTCTCTTTCGATCGCCCTGACTGATATTAAGTGCTTTGAGGAGGTAGTAAAGCCTACTGGAAGACCGAACGTCACGTTGCTCAAACAAAAACACGCTTGAGAAAACAATCATGGATCTCAGACAATTTCTACCATGACATCAACCGTTATACCTGGCCATTTAAATAACCAGGCTCCAAACCTCTTCATTATTAACTATGCGATGCAGTTGACTGAGCGAACAATAAAACTGATTGGAACACCAAATATGAATTGAAGGGAATTTTTATGGGAGCATTCACCAACATAAACAATGAAACCCAGAAGGGGAGCTGGAGAATGTCCTATAGTAGCATTCACCAACATAAACAATGAAACCACGCAGAAGGGGAGCTGGAGAAAGAGTTATAGTAGCATTAATCAACATAAACAATGAAACCACCCAAGAAGGAGAGCTGGAGAAAGTGTTATAGTAGCATTCACCAAAATAAACAATGAAACCACCCAGAAGGGGAGGTGGAGAAAGTGTTATAGAAGCATTCACCAACATAAACAAAGAAACCACCCAGAAGGGGAGCTTGAGAATATTTTATAGTAGCATTCACCAACATAAACAATGAAACCACAAAGAAGGGGAGCTGGATATATTGTCATAGTAGCATTCACCAACATAAACAATGAAACCACCAAGAAGGGGAGCTGGAGAAAGTGTTATAGTAGCATTCGACAACATAAACAATGAAACCACCGAGAAGGTGAGGTGGAGAATCTGTTAAAATAGCATTCACCAACATAAACAATGAAACCACCAAGAAGGGGTGCTGGATTATATTGTTATAGTAGCATTCACCAACATAAACAATGAAAACACCCAGAAGGGGAGCTTGAGAATGTTTTATCGTAGCATTCACCAACATAAACAATGAAACCAGAAAGAAGCGGAGTTGGATATATTGTTATAGTTGCCTTCACCAACATAAACAATGAAACCACGAAGAAGGGGAGCTGGGTATATTGTTATAGTTGCTTTCACCAACATAAACAATGAAACCACCCAGAAGGGGAGCTGGAGAAAGTGTTATAGTAGCATTCACCAACATAAACAATGAAACCACAAAGAAGGGGAGCTGGATATATTGTAATAGTAGCATTCACCAATATAAACAATGAAAACAACCAGAAGGGGAGCTTGAGAATGTTTTATCGTAGCATTCACCAACATAAACAATGAAACCAGCCCCTAGGGGAGCTAGTGAAAATGTTACAGGCATTCACCAACATAAACAATGAAACTTCCCAGAAGGGGGAGCTGGAGAATGTGTTGCAAGAAAAGTATCTACCAACATAAACAATGAAACCACCCAGAAGGGGAACTGATTATATTGTAATTGTAGCATTCACCAACATAAACAATTATGTCCAGGCCAGAAGGGGAGCTGGAGAAAGTGTTATGAAGAAAATACACCAACATAAACAATGAAACCACAAAAGAAGGAGCTGATACATTTTTATAGTAGCATTCACCAACATAAACAATGAAACCACCCAGAAGGGGAGCTGGAGAAAATTTTATAGTAGCATTCACCAACATAAAAACAATGAAACCACCAAGAAGGGGAACTGGATATATCAAGCTATTGCAGCATTCATCAACATAAACAATGAAAACCACCCAGAAGGGGAACTGGATATATTGTTATAGTAGCATTCACCAACATAAACAATGAAACCACCAAGAAGGGGAACTGGATATATTGTTATAGCAGCATTCACCAACATAAACAATGGAAACCAATCAGAAGGGGAACTGGATATATTGTAATTGTACATTCACTCAACATAAACAATGAAACCAGCCAGAAGGGGAGCTGGAGAAAGTGTTAAATAGCATTCACTAACATAAACAATGAAACCAGCCAGAAGGGGAGCTGGAGAAAGTGTTAAATAGCATTCACCAACATAAACAATGAAACTAATAAAGAAGGGGAGCTTGATACATTTTTATAGTAGCATTCACCAACATAAACAATGAAAACCACACAGAGAAGGGGAGCTGGAGAAAATTCTTGTATAGTAGCATTCACCAACATAAACAATGAAAACCAAGAAGGGGAACTGGATATATTGTTATAGTAGCATTCACCAACATAAACAATGAAACCACAAGAAGGGGAGCTGGATACATTTTTATAGTAGCATTCACCAACATAAACAATGAAACCACCAAGAAGGGGAACTGGATATATTGCTATAGTAGCATTCACCAACATAAACAATGAAACCACCAAATAAAGGAACTGGATATATTGTTATAGCAGTATTCACCAACATAAACAATGAAACCAATAAAGAAGGGGAGCTGATACATTTTTATAGTAGCATTCACCAACATAAACAATGAAACCACCCAGAAGGGGAGCTGGAGAAATTTTATAGTAGCATTCACCAACATAAACAATGAAACCACCAAGAAAGGGAACTGGATATATTGCTATAGTAGCATTCACCAACATAAACAATGAAACTAATAAAGAAGGGGAGCTGATACATTTTTATAGTAGCATTCACCAACATAAACAATGAAACCACCAAGAAGGGGAACTGGATATATTGTTATAGTAGCATTCACCAACATAAACAATGAAACCACCAAGAAGGGGAACTGGATATATTGTTATAGTAGCATTCACCAACATAAACAATGAAACCACAAAGAAGGGGAGCTGGATACATTTTTATAGTAGCATTCACCAACATAAACAATGAAACCACCCAGAAGGGGAGCTGGAGAAAATTTTTATAGTAGCATTCACCTACATAAACAATGAAACCACTCAAGAAGGGGAATGGATATATTGTTATAGTAGCATTCACCAACATAAACAATGAAACCACCCAGCAGGGGAACTGGATATATTGTTATAGTAGCATTCACCAACATAAACAATGAAACCACCAAGAAGGGGAACTGGATATATTGTTATAGTAGCATTCACCAACAGCAACAATGAAACCATACCAAGAAGGGAACTGGATATATTGTTATAGTAGCATTCACCAACATAAACAATGAAACCACCCAGAAGGGGAACTGGATATATTGTAATTGTAGCATTCACCAACATAAACAATGAAACCAGCCAGAAGGAGCTGGAGAAAGTGTTAAATAGCATTCACCAACATAAACAATGAAACCAGCCAGAAGGGGAGCTGGAGAAAGTGTTAAATAGCATTCACCAACATAAACAATGAAACCACCCAGAAGGCGAGCTTGAGAATGTTTTATAGTAGTACAAGAATTTCTAACATAAACAATGAAACCACAAAGAAGGGGAGCTGGATACATTTTTATAGTAGCATTCACCAACATAAACAATGAAACCACCCAGAAGGGAGCTGGAGAAAATTTTATAGTAGCATTCACCAACATAAACAATGAAACCACCAAGAAGGGGAACTGGATATATTGTTATAGTAGCATTCACCAACATAAACAATGAAACCACCCAGAAGGGGAACTGGATATATTGTTATAGTAGCATTCACCAACATAAACAATGAAACCACCAAGAAGGGGAACTGGATATATTGTTGGTGGTAGCATTCACCAACATAAACAATGAAACCACCAAGAAGGGGAACTGGATATATTGTTATAGTAGCATTCACCAACATAAACAATGAAACCAATTAAGAAGGGAACTGGATATATTGCTATAGGAAGATCTACCAACACAAACAATGGCAAACCACCAAGAAGGGAACTGGATATATTGTTATAGTAGCATTCACCAACATAAACAATGAAAACCACCAAGAAGGGGAACTGGATATATTGTTATAGTAGCATTCACCAACATAAACAATGAACCACCAAGAAGGGGAACTGGATATATTGTTATAGCATTCACCAACATAAACAATGAAACCACCAAGAAGGGGAACTGGATATATTGTTATAGTAGCATTCACCAACATAAACAATGAAACCACCAGAAGGGGAACTGGATATATTGTTATAGTAGCATTCACCAACATAAACAATGAAACCACCAAGAAGGGGAACTGGATATATTGTTATAGTAGCATTCACCAACATAAACAATGAAAACACCCAGAAGGGGAGCTTGAGACGTTTTATCGTAGCAGACTCACCAACATAAACAATGAAACCAGAAAGAAGCGGAGTTGATATATTGTTATAGTTGGCTTCACCAACATAAACAATGAAACCACGAAGAAGGGGAGCTGGGTATATTGTTATAGTTGCTTTCACCAACATAAACAATGAAACCACCCAGAAGGGGAGCTGGAGAAAGTGTTATAGTAGCATTCACCAACATAAACAATGAAACCACAAAGAAGGGGAGCTGGATATATTGTAATAGTAGCATTCACCAATATAAACAATGAAAACAACCAGAAGGGGAGCTTGAGAATGTTTTATCGTAGCATTCACCAACATAAACAATGAAACCAGCCCCTAGGGGAGCTAGTGAAAATGTTATAGCAGCATTCACCAACATAAACAATGAAACTTCCCAGAAGGGGAGCTGGAGAATGTGTTAAAGTAGCATTCACCAACATAAACAATGAAACCACCCAGAAGGGGAACTGGATATATTGTAATTGTAGCATTCACCAACATAAACAATGAAACCAGCCAGAAGGGGAGCTGGAGAAAGTGTTAAATAGCATACACCAACATAAACAATGAAACCACAAAGAAGGGGAGCTGGATACATTTTTATAGTAGCATTCACCAACATAAACAATGAAACCACCCAGAAGGGGAGCTGGAGAAAATTTTATAGTAGCATTCACCAACATAAACAATGAAACCACCAAGAAGGGGAACTGGATATATTGTTATTGTAGCATTCATCAACATAAACAATGAAACCACCCAGAAGGGGAACTGGATATATTGTTATAGTAGCATTCACCAACATAAACAATGAAACCACCAAGAAGGGGAACTGGATATATTGTTATAGTAGCATTCACCAACATAAACAATGAAACCACCCAGAAGGGGAACTGGATATATTGTAATTGTAGCATTCACCAACATAAACAATGAAACCAGCCAGAAGGGGAGCTGGAGAAAGTGTTAAATAGCATTCACCAACATAAACAATGAAACAAGCCAGAAGGGGAGCTGGAGAAAGTGTTAAATAGCATTCACCAACATAAACAATGAAACCACCCAGAAGGCGAGCTTGAGAATGTTTTATAGTAGCATACACCAACATAAACAATGAAACCACAAAGAAGGGGAGCTGGATACATTTTTATAGTAGCATTCACCAACATAAACAATGAAACCACCCAGAAGGGGAGCTGGAAAAAATTTTATAGTAGCATTCACCTACATAAACAATGAAACCACCAAGAAGGGGAACTGGATATATTGTTATAGTAGCATTCACCAACATAAACAATGAAACCACCCAGAAGGGGAACTGGATATATTGTTATAGTAGCATTCACCAACATAAACAATGAAACCACCAAGAAGGGGAACTGGATATATTGTTATAGTAGCATTCACCAACATAAACAATGAAATCACCAAGAAGGGGAACTGGATATATTGTTATAGTAGCATTCACCAACATAAACAATGAAACCACCCAGAAGGGGAACTGGATATATTGTAATTGTAGCATTCACCAACATAAACAATGAAACCAGCCAGAAGGGGAGCTGGAGAAAGTGTTAAATAGCATTCACCAACATAAACAATGAAACCAGCCAGAAGGGGAGCTGGAGAAAGTGTTAAATAGCATTCACCAACATAAACAATGAAACCACCCAGAAGGCGAGCTTGAGAATGTTTTATAGTAGCATACACCAACATAAACAATGAAACCACAAAGAAGGGGAGCTGGATACATTTTTATAGTAGCAATCACCAACATAAACAATGAAACCACCCAGAAGGGGAGCTGGAGAAAATTTTATAGTAGCATTCACCAACATAAACAATGAAACCACCAAGAAGGGGAACTGGATATATTGTTATAGTAGCATTCACCAACATAAACAATGAAACCACCCAGAAGGGGAACTGGATATATTGTTATAGTAGCATTCACCAACATAAACAATGAAACCACCAAGAAGGGGAACTGGATATATTGTTATAGTAGCATTCACCAACATAAACAATGAAACCACCAAGAAGGGGAACTGGATATATTGTTATAGTAGCATTCACCAACATAAACAATGAAACCACCAAGAAGGGGAACTGGATATATTGTTATAGTAGCATTCACCAACATAAACAATGAAACCACTAAGAAGGGAACTGGATATACGGTTATAGTAGCATTCACCAACATAAACAATGAAACCACCAAGAAGGGGAACTGGATATATTGTTATATACATTCACCAACATAAACAATGAAACCACCAAGAAGGGGAACTGGATATATTGTTATAGTAGCATTCACCAACATAAACAATGAAACTACCTCATATAAGAAGGGGAACTGGATATATTGTTATAGTAGCATTCACCAACATAAACAATGAAACCACCAAGAAGGGGAACTGGATATATTGTTATAGTAGCATTCACCAACATAAACAATGAAACCACTCCAGAAGGGGAACTGGATATATTGTAATTGTAGCATTCACCAACATAAACAATGAAACCAGCCAGAAGGGGAGCTACAGAAAGTGTTAAATAGCATTCACCAACATAAACAATGAAACCAGCCAGAAGGGGAGCTGGAGAAAGTGTTAAATAGCATTCACCAACATAAACAATGGGAAACCACCCAGAAGGCGAGCTGAGAATGTGTTTTATAGTAGCATACACCAACATAAACAATGAAACCACAAAGAAGGGAGCTGATACATTTTTATAGTAGCATTCACCAACATAAACAATGAAACCACCCAGAAGGGGAGCTGGAGAAAATTTTATAGTAGCATTCACCAACATAAACAATGAAACCACCAAGAAGGGGAACTGGATATATTGTTATAGTAGCATTCACCAACATAAACAATGGATAAACCACCTAGAAGGGAACTGGATATTGTTATAGTAGCATTCACCAACATAAACAATGAAACCACCAAGAAGGGGAACTGGATATATTGTTATATATTCACCAACATAAACAATGAAACCACCAAGAAGGGGAACTGATATATTGTTATAGTAGCATTCACCAACATAAACAATGAAACCACCAAGAAGGGGAACTGGATATATTGTTATAGTAGCATTCACCAACATAAACAATGAAAACCACCAAGAAGGGGAACTGGATATATTGTTATAGTAGCATTCACCAACATAAACAATGAAACCACCAAGAAGGGGAACTGGATATATTGTTATAGTAGCATTCACCAACATAAACAATGAAACCACCAAGAAGGGAACTGATATATATTGATAGCAGTGACCATCACATAAACAATGAAACCACCAAGAAGGGGAACTGGATATATTGTTATAGTAGCATTCACCAACATAAACAATGGTAAACCACCTGGAAGGGGAACTGGATGGTATTGTTATAGTAGCATTCACCAACAATGAAACCACCAAGAAGGGGAACTGGATATATTGTTATAGTAGCATTCACCAACATAAACAATGAAACCACCAAGAAGGGGAACTGGATATATTGTTATAGTAGCATTCACCAACATAAACAATGAAATAACGAAGGGGAACTGGATATATTGTAATTGTAGCATTCACCAACATAAACAACAGAAACCAGCCAGAAGGGGAGCTTGGAGAAAGTGTTAAATAGCATTCACCAACATAAACAATGAAACCACCCAGAAGGCGAGCTTGAGAATGTTTTATAGCAGCATACACCAACATAAACAACAGAACCATTAAAGAAGGGGAGCTGGATACATTTTTATAGTAGCATTCACCAACATAAACAATGAAACCACCCAGAAGGGGAGCTGGAGAAAATTTTATAGTAGCATTCACCAACATAAACAATGAAACCACCCAGAAGGGGAGCTGATATATTGTTATTGTAGCATTCATCAACATAAACAATGAAACCACCCAGAAGGGGAACTGGGATATTGTTATAGTAGCATTCACCAACATAAACAATGAAACCACCAAGAAGGGGAACTGATACATTATTATAGTAGCATTCACCAAAATAAACAATGAAACCACCCAGAAGGGGAACTGGATATATTGTAATTGTAGCATTCACCAACATAAACAATGAAACCAGCCAGAAGGGGAGCTGGAGAAAGTGTTAAATAGCATTCACCAACATAAACAATGAACCAGCCAGAAGGGGAGCTAGAAAGTGTTAAATAGCATTCACCAACATAAAACAATGAAACCACAGAAGGGGAGCTGGAGAAAGTGTTAAATAGCATTCACCAACATAAACAATGAAACCACCAAGAAGGGGAACTGGATATATTGTTATAGTAGCATTCACCAACATAAACAATGAAACCACCAAGAAGGGGAACTGGATATATTGTTATAGTAGCATCCACCAACATAGTATCAATGAAAACCACCAAGAAGGGGAACTGGATATATTGTTATAGTAGCATTCACCAACATAAACAATGAAACGTACCAAGAAGGGGAACTGGATATATTGTTATAGCATTCTCACCAACATAAACAATGAAACCACCAAGAAGGGGAACTGGATATATTGTTATAGTGCATTCACTCAACATAAACAATGAAACCACCTCCAGAAGGAACTGGATATATTGTAATTGTAGCATTCACCAACATAAACAATGAAACCAGCCAGAAGGGGAGCTGGAGAAAGTGTTAAATAGCATTCACCAACATAAACAATGAAAACCAGCCAGAAGGGGAGCTGGAGAAAGTGTTAAATAGCATTCACCAACATAAACAATGAAACCACCCAGAAGGCGAGCTTGAGAATGTTTTATAGTAGCATACACCAACATAAACAATGAAACCAAAGAAGGGGAGCTGGATACATTTTTATAGTAGCATTCACCAACATAAACAATGAAACCACCCAGAATGGGAGCTGGGAGAAAATTTATAGTAGCATTCACCAACATAAACAATGAAACCACCAAGAAGGGGAACTGGATATATTGTTATTGTAGCATTCATCAACATAAACAATGAAACCACCCAGAAGGGAACTGGATATATTGTTATAGTATTCACTCAACATAAACAATGAAAACCACCAAGAAGGGGAACTGGATATATTGTTATAGTAGCATTCACCAACATAAACAATGAAACCACAAAGAAGGGGAGCTGGATATCTTATAGTAGCATTCACCAACATAAACAATGAAACCACCCAGAAGGTGAGCTGAGAAAATTTTATAGTAGCATTCACCAACATAAACAATGAAACCACCAAGAAGGGGAACTGGATATATTGTTATTGTAGCATTCACCAACATAAACAATGAAACCAGCCATAGAAGGGGAGTTTGAGAATGTGTTATAGTAGCATTCACCAACATAAACAATGAAACAAGACGGAAGGGGAGCTGGAGAAAGTGTCAAAGTAGCATTCACCAACATAAACAATAAAACTACACAGGAAGGGAGTTGGATGTATTGCTGGACATATTGTTATAGTAGCATTCACCAACATAAACAATGAAACCACCCAGAAGGGGAGCTGGAGAAAGTTTTGTAGTAGCATTCACCAACATAAACAACGAAAACACCCAGAAGGGGAGCTGGAGAATGTGTTATAGTAGCATTCACCGAAGTTTACAATGAAACCACTAGAAGGGAAGCTGGATATATTGTTATAGTAGCATTCGCCAACATAAACAATGAAACCACCAAGAAGGGGAGCTGGGTATATTGTTATTGTAGCATTCACCAAGATAAACAATGAAACCAGCCAGAAGGGTAGCTGGAGAAAGTCTTAAATAGCATTCACCAACATAAACAATGAAACCACCCAGAAGGGGAGCTGGATATATTGTTATAGTAGCAGTTACCAACATAAACAATGAAACCACCCAGAAGGGGAGCTGGATATATTGTTATAGTAGCAGTTACCAACATAAACAATGAAACCACCCAGAAGGGGAGCTGGATATATTGTTATAGTAGCAGTTACCAACATAAACAATGAAACCACCCAGAAGGGGAGCTGGATATATTGTTATAGTAGCAGTTACCAACATAAACAATGAAACCACCCAGAAGGGGAGCTGGATATATTGTTATAGTAGCAGTTACCAACATAAACAATGAAACCACCCAGAAGGGGAGCTGGATATATTGTTATAGTAGCAGTTACCAACATAAACAATGAAACCACCCAGAAGGGGAGCTGGATATATTGTTATAGTAGCATTCACCAACATAAACAATGAAACCACGCAGAAGGGGAGCTGGAGAATGTTTTATAGTAGCATTCACCAACATAAACAATGAAACAAGACGGAAGGGGAGCTGGAGAAAGTGTCAAAGTAGCATTCACCAACATAAACAATTAAAACTACACAGAAAGGGAGCTGGATGTATTGCTGGACATATTGTTATAGTAGCAGTTACCAACATAAACAACGAAAACACCCAGAAGGGGAGCTGGAGAAAGTGTTAAAGTAGCATTCACCAACATAAACATTGAAACCACCAAGAAGCTTTAGATTCCGCAGCCGTTTCAAGACTGTAGTTGAATCCAACGGTAATTTTACTGAATAATTTAATCCTTTGTATTTTATGATATATTTTAGAATTCTCTGTTAATATCAGATGTAATTCTTTGTTTTTAATTTTTCTGTAATTTTAATAAAAATCATCCATTGCATTCTGTGTGTATTTACGCTCTCTCACTCCGATTGATCACTATGGAGAAACGTAGAATTTGAAATAATAGTTGCTACTCACTTATGTACGCATCCATCAATCAGTAATGAACTTGAATACTCTCGGCTACTGGCGTGTGTTTACATTCTATATAAGACGCTAAAATCTGCCTTCTTCTAGCTCAGAGGTAGAATCGCCGACTGATGTCAATCCGCTTGAGTTTGAATTCTGACTAGAAGCAATCTGAAGCCTAACCGTACTGATGAGCTGTGATACAGCCAAACAAATCGTTCTACACATAACTATATATACATATATTAGGATTTTGAACATGTCGCTGATTTTTTATGAAACGTAATGTTTTATTTACGAATTTTGGTAAGAAATATGTCACTGAAAATAGTGTCTGTTATTAGCCAATATATTTTCTTATCTATCTGGTAACTAGGCTAGGAGTCGACTAATGTTTTTTGTATCTGCATAAATAGGAAAGTACTGCTCAGCCAAGCCATGTGCCATCGATTGCAGCAAATGATAATCGGACGGTGCAAAGTCTAGTGTATACCGCGGGTCTGGTTGTATCCGGCCACCTAACTATCCACTCTACAACCCTCTTCATTATTAACTATGGGATGCAGTTGATCGAGTGAAAAATAAAACTCTTTGGAACACCAAATATGAATTGAAGGGAATTTTTATGGGAACATTCACCAACTGAAATAATGAAACCTTGGAGAAAGGGAGCCGGAGATGCCGCAGTTTTTTAAGCGTTTCCAAGTACGTTTTCATCCGTTTGCCTCATGTAGCCTAGTGTTGTCATGTTGCAAAATCACTTTGTTGTGTCTCCGCTCGTATTGCGGTCGTATTTTTAATGCTCAGCTGAAACGCATCGGTTGTAATGGATAGCGATCTCCCGCTATGGTTTTGGTCGGTCTGAGCAGCTCGTAATAAGCTACATCTATCAGATCCAACCAAATCCAAAGTAGTAGCTTTAAACCATGGATATTCGGCTTTGTCGCCGATATCGGTGGATGGCCGGGATTAACCAACAATATTCTACAGTCAGAGTTATCATATTGTAAGCACTTTTCATCGTCGGCCACGATACGATGCGAAAACCCTTTTATTTTCTGCCGTTAAAGCAGTTGTTCACACATGACACGACACCGTTCGTCGTCATTCGGCTTCAACTTGTACGGTAGCTAATGTCCTTGTTTTAAATTATTTCTAATGTTGTGGAATCAAATTCTAACAATTCTGCAAGTTTCGCTCGAACCTGACATGGGTCTTTATGCCTCCAATTCTTCGTTTTCAATCTTTTTCGGTGAGCGAGAGCGTTCGTTATCTTCGACTAAAAGTCATTATTTTTGAAGCGTCTAAACCATTCGCTGCGCGTTGTTTCGGCCAGAGAATGATCGTTGTAAATCTCAACAAAAAGTCTGTACGCTTCAACTGCAGATTTCTTTTGAATAAAAATATTGCCGTAAAATTCCCCGCAAATACATTTTCTTTGGCACCAAATCCGACATGTTTAACGCGGTGAAAAACAAAGTTGCTTAAATTAAGGTTAAATGATATACAATGAATATCATGCTTGCTTGTAACATTCCATTATAGATGCGAGACCATCTGAAAGAACACAAGCACAGTCCTGGGAACACTATATATATATATATAATTCCAAGAAAGTGGGAGAACACGTAGATTTAAACCCACTGTTCAAGCATATAGTTTTATAATGAGTGCTCGATACAACGTAAAGCTTAATATTACATATATATATATATATTTAATTCATCGTTAATTCAGCAATGAATTAGAACACTCTCAGCTATTGTACGTGTATAATGATAATATACATGCTAAAAAGTCTGCCTCCTTCTACCGAGCGCCCATATATCAGAGGTATAATCGCCGACTGACGCCAATTCGATCGGGTTTCAATCCAGGGTTAAAAATCAATCGGAGTCTAACCGTACAGATGAGCTGTGATACAGCAAAACAGATCTGTCTGCAGATGACTATATATATATATATATATATATATACTATGAGCGCATGTACGCATGTGCGTTGGAGAACACACGGATTATAATATTTTATCATACTGTTAAGTAGTAATTTTAGGGGATCAATTTATTACTTTACAACCCCACACTTTATGCCCTTTTCTTATATTTCCAAATATTATATTCAGTCAGTCAAGAGTATAGAACCTATTTTCTCCTGCTATTTAACTCATAGTTGGTGGGAAAAGAGATGGATTCATACATTTGGCAAGGATATTTGCATCAAGATTAAATGTCATATTTTGCCAGCAACGGAGCAGTTGTCCTATAACACGACACCTGCCTGCGTCCAGTCAACCTCCCTGACCTTTGACCGATTCCGCCTTGCTTGTTACCACTTGATGAGGATGGCCCAGATATGCGAGGGAATGGTATATGATGAAAACCAGATTTACGATCGCAACGACACGGTGTAGATCTATGTGTATTTATATATATGTCGCATAATTACAAAATGACAAGGAAGTCAAAAGTGACGGACGATATCTCAATTGGCTAGTCTTTCAATATTCGTGTTGTATTATTTCTAAGGGGAGGATCAGTTGGTTGAATTTTGCAAAATATCTTCTTCTGATCGTTATCTTTTTATTTCTAGAAGCAGTCGATTTTTGAGGAGGACCGATTTTCAAAATCTGTTTCCCAAACTCTTTTCTCAAGAGACGGAAATCAACTCACAATTCTCGTCTTGCATTCTAATTTTGTTAAACAGCAGCCGAAACGGTGTGGGAAAGAGGGGTGTAACGTTTTCATTTCCCTCACTGTATAAAATTTACCAGCTCGAAATGAAAAAAATTACATTCAACCACCTCGAACTTACAATAGAGGGGGAGAAAAACAGATTCCTTCTTATTGCCTGCCTACTCTTATCAACTGTTCTGGTAATTCAGTACACAAGAAATTGTCAAGACGACATTTCGACCTTGGTTCACACATCGTCTAAACCCATTGACAGATATTTTGACTCGAATCACTTGGATGAATTCGCTTAACAATACTTTCCTGTCCATTATCCTTCACATCTGTAAGTTTTCACTTGTTAACATTTCGGCTACTTTCCGCGACAAAATAAATGTATTCTGTAATTTTAGAGAAATCTCTTCTCATCTTGAAAATCCCCTAAGATAATTATCAGTTATCTGAATCTAGGGTTAGATTCATGCTTTTAAAATGATAGAGACTTACATTTAAGAAATTACATTTCTTCTAAATCTCCTTTCTTCTTTTATTTGTCGTCTCCCTTCAAAAGGTAGGCGATCATGGCCCTCCACGTTCCCTTTACCTTGTAGCTCTAAACACTCTTTCACTTGTAACTCCTCCCGAACTCTGCTCTACCATTCAATGGCTCTGTGGTACTATATTTTCATGATATCGGGTTATACCAATTGCTATCGTCGTAACAACCCCCCTGGGTTGCATTCGATTGATTTAGATAACCTGCCAATCAGTCGCAGTCATCGGGGTGGGCTAACAAGAAGCAGGCCCTGTGGTTAGTTGATCAATGATTTATTACCTTGTGCCATACTTGCACTCGATCACGGGTGAAGCGACCCAACATGTTTGCCACGCTCAAAATATGTTTATAGTTTGAAATGGAAGTAATTTTTGACAGGTTGTCACACCTGCAGAGTGTTTTGTTTTAGTGACAGTTTTAGTGACAGTGTTCCGCTCGGGTTTGGATATCTTTATACTTAATTAATTCGGTTTACTAAACCTGGTTTTAAAAATGTTAGATACCCAGAATGAACTTATTTTTATAATGGTTTAATAAAATGATTATTATCATGATTTAATTAATTATCATTTAATTAATTTTCATTTAATTAATTTCGCCAGTCAACTTTTTGACACTTAAATGAAAGTGTCATAGATCAAGTATATCACACTTTGATATCTCTTTCTTTCTTTCTTTATTTCTTTCTTTCTTTCTTTCTATCCGTCTTTGATTATCAGATTCTCCAAGTCCTTCTTCCTCATTACATGTTCCAGGAACTCCAGCTGCCTTTTCCTGATAAGTATTAGTTTTCTTTTCATTCCCAACCTCTATCTGACCTGTGAGTCTCAGATTCTCCAAGCCCTCCTTCCTCATTACATGTCCCAGGAACTTCAGCTATCTCTTCCTGATGTTAAGTATAAGTTTGTTTTTGATTCCATCCTATCTGAAACCGTTTCGTTACTCCCATGTTCAATCCATTCTATCATCAAAATCCTTCAGTAGAACTACGTATCGGTTTCTTGAATTCTTCTTTGAAGTCTTTGATCAGATTGTCTAGCATTCGCTGTCATATAGATAGACAGATATAACAAAACATTGCAGTACTCATTCCTTTGTTACTTGTCTATCAATACACTGGTTAATATTAGGAATTCATCCTTGGACACACCAATCTATCTTCGGATTTCAGTGTCACATTTTCTGTAGCCTGCTAGAACACTCCCCAAGTATCTAATTTACTGTACGTGTATTTTTTGCATGTGCTTGATTTTAGTATCCGCGGCCTGTAGGTTGTTGATAATTTCCGCAATAATTTATGGATAAAGCGCAGGGATCAGTTTATGTATTGATTATAATAGAGAATCAATCTCCTGAATGTATATTATATATTAACAATTGTCCATGATGGTCACAAAGTAAGGGATCAGTTTATGTATTTATTATAATAGAGAATCAATCTCCCGAATGTATATTATATAGTAACAACTGTCCATGATGGTCACAAAGTCAGGGATCAGTTTATGTATTGATTATAATAGAGAATCAATCTCCCGAATGTATATTATATAGCAACAACACTCCATGATGGTCAGAAAGTAAGGGATCAGTTTATGTATTGATTATAATACAGAATCGATCTCCCGAATGAATATTATATAGTAACAACACTCCATGATGGTCACAAAGTAAGGAATTGAATGTAATATTGACAACGTTCCTGGATATAGAGTATCATCTGGCATGTCCGTCATAGTATATGGATATAGAGTATCTTCGCAGCATGTAATATGTTCAATGTACCAATGTCAAAGATTATCACTCTCGAATCAGACACTCTCCTAAACCGGACCAGGTCGGCAATACCCGGAAAGATATGGCCGCCTTTTATACACGTCGCATTGAATATTTTGAGCTTCCTGATTGGTTAAGACCTTTATTGGGGAACTATAAAATGGGTTGGCTCAGGGGTGTCTCACCAGTATATATATGTACCATTTATATTATATTGTACATATGATTGTATATATTATATTGTATATAAATACATTTTTATTGTCATGGGTTAATTTCCCCACTTTTTAGGTGTCCCTTGTAAGTTTCTGGCATTGTAGTGTACGAAGGATTGGGAGTAGATGGATGGGTTTTTGTGGTGATTGTGCAAATTGTAACGAGTGAATGGGTCGTGATAGTGTTTAGCTAGGTATAGGATAGTTAAGCGAGAACCAACCTCTCCCCTCCCCTTTTAGGCCTTGTGCCATAATTTTTTGTATTTTCATACAAGAAATTAAATACAGTATATATATGTACCATTTGGCGGAATACAGCGGCCACTCTTTTTATTGGATGGACGGGTCTTACTGAATTGTTTATTATTTTAGTTCAAAGATTTGTTGTATTTTTAGTTTGTTTTTGGGTTCTTTCCCTTCCCATCATTTCATCTTTCATTAAGTGTTTTAAATTTTATATTATAGTGTACATAAATACATTTTTATTGCCATGGGTTTTCCCACTTTTTAGGTGCCCCTTGCAAATATGTGGTATTGTGGTGTGTGAAGGATTGGGAGGTGATGGGTTGGTTCTTGTGGTGAGTGCGCAAAACTTTAATGAGTGATTGGGTCGTGATATTG
>JBBBDQ010001509.1:2150000-2195000 GCA_037127315.1 Ascarosepion bandense | reverse complement strand
TATAATCATATCGCCCCAAGCAAGGCATTTCACTGCCACTGTTTTGCAGGTGGTTACATAGGAGGAAAGTTATAAAATACAGTCACAGGTTACAGAGGGTGTCAGGAAGTAGGTAAGAGTAAGATGACTGTGGCCATAAAGTGAGGCATCAGTTTATATATTGATTGTAATCTACAATTGATCCCCCACTTTACATCCACATTATAATAGTATATAATTTTTTTTTTATAATCATATCGCCCCAAGCAAGGCATTTCACTGCCACTGTTTTGCAGGTGGTTACATAGAAGGAAAGTTATAAAATACAGTGACAGGTTACAGAGGGTGTCAGGAAGTAGGTAAGAGTAAGATGACTGTGGCCATAAAGTGAGGGATCAGTTTATATATTGATTGTAATCTACAATTGATCCCCCACTTTACATCCACATTATAATAGTATATAATTTTTTTTTTATAATCATATCGCCCCAAGCAAGGCATTTCACTGCCACTGTTTTGCAGGTGGTTACATAGAAGGAAAGTTATGAGAAAGAGTGACAGGTTATAAGGGGTGTCAGGAAGTGGATAAGAGAAGGATGAGAATACTGATGAGAGTGGAGTGGACGGGGAAAGAAGCATGAGTGTGAGAGATTGCAGGTTAGTGAGATAAAAATGACTACTGACTTTACATTTAAATTCTTGGGGATTGTGGCTGTTGAAGAATCTGTTGGAGTAGAATTTGCGTTTATAATTTATTGGTTTCACAGTTAAAGGGTGGGACCTAGTTGCTAATCTTGTGGCTCGAGTTAATCTGTATTAGGGGGCACTACTGAGCTAAGTTCATCGGAGCAGAAGCCGTGAAAGTATTTGTAGAAGAGACACAGGAAAGCCAAACTGCGCTGGTGAGAAAATGACTGTAACTGAGCTATTACATTAGATATTCTCCAAGATTCTTGAAAATAACTGGACGTTTGTTGGATTGAGTACAAAATTTATACGGTTTTTTTTTTTTTTTTTTTTGGAGGAGGATAACCTGTACAATAAACAAAGAATAACAACGAAAAGTATTGTGAAGTTTCTTAAAATCCGATGGGCATGATTTTTTAAAGTATCCCTACATGTCCAAAGTATTAAACCGACTAACGCTCGTGTGAAATGAATAAAAAATATTAAACGTAGATTTTACTGACTGGATAAACTAACTATTCCACTTTGATGAACTAATCGTTCATACCGTCCAAGCGGTCTGCAACTGTGAAAATTATCTACTAGACTAAGAGTTGTTGCTATTCTTTTAATTGCTTGTTGACTTACGGCCACGGTTCACGTATGATCAGCAACGGCTAGCCTGGTCACTTTCTAAATGGGTGACCGCTTGGGAAAACAAAATGTGGTAAGTTTACGGCTGGTGTAATAAATAATGGCTCGTAATTTTTAATCGAATAGTCGAGAAAATTAGCATGTTCAAACAAGATATGTGTTTATTTCAGGTAGCCCTCATGCATATCCGAATATTGCAAACATTTTACTTCCAGTAACATCCAAAGACCGTACACTAACTGCTATAATTAAAAAAATGATGTATGTTACACTATTTTTTAGTATTTATTGCCGAGTGAATAATTGTAAATGAAAATAGAATGGTTCTTTTGTTAATACTGCACAATGAAATGTGCATCAAATGAATTTATAAATATTTAATAATTACTTATACTGCAGTTTTATCAATGAAAGAATGAAGAAAATTTAGGGTGATTCGGACAAGCTCATATTTGTTTCTTTGCCTGGTAAAATTTTGCAAAGTAATAATAATAAAAGAATTATTCTATTTTTCTTTGGCAATAAATACTAAAAATAGTATGAAATATATCATTTCTTTAAAAAAAATTGGGTGGGCTAATAATTATGGCCGGTAGTGTAGATATATAGAAATACACACACACACACACACACACACACACACACACAATCATATATATATATATATATATATATATATATATATATATATATATATACACTACTGGCCATAATTATTTGACCACCCAAGTGTTTTAAGAAATTATGTTTTGCATACAATCTTTTAGTAATTATTATAAGTGAATTATTCTAAATGAATATAGAATGGTTCTTTTGTTAATACCGCACAATAATATGCGCATCAAATGAATTTCTACTAGCTTTCTTTTACTCTATCTGTCCTGTGAGTATAAGGTTCTCCAAGACCCCTTTCCTCATTAGGTGCCCCATTTGTCTCTTCCTGGTATTATGTATAGGTTTTCTTTTCGTTTTGATTTTCTGCGAAACCTCATCATAGCTTAAATGTTCGGTCCATATGTGGAAAAAATAAAAGACACACACACAACTCAAAAACCAGATAAAACATCCCGCAAAACATGAAAAACTATGCTTTTCTACATTATTTCATAGTAAAGGCAAGTAATGATTCAATGCTGATTAATTAAATTTTAAACAAGTATGTTTTCTTCAAATGCCTATTTTTGAATGTTCGTTTAAATATAGATAATTATTTTATGTCGACATATGTCAATATAGAGAATTTATATATATCGACACTACCGGCCATAATTATTAGGATATCCAAATGTTTTTTAAAAAATGATGTATTTCATACTATTTTTTAGTATTTATTGCCAAGTGAATAATTGTAAATGAAAAAAGAATGGTTCTTTTGTAAATATTGCACAATAACATGTGCATCAAATGAATTTATAAATATTTAATAATTACCTATATTGCAGTTTCATCAGTGAAAGAATGAAAAAAATTTAGGGAGATTCGGACGAGTTCATTTTTGCTTCCTTGCTTTGTAAAGTTTTGCAAAGTAATAATGACGAAAGAATCTGAACTATCGCCCGGTTCACACTCCACCCTCGCCTATTGAACAGGTCTAGAGGCTCATCCCTTGTTCCCTGTTTAGGATGTGGTTTCCGGCTTTCTCTTTTCCAATCTTTTTACTTTTCTTTTCTTTTTTCTTTTTTTTTTCAATTGGAGTAGATAGACTGAACTCTCGCCCGGTTCACACTCCACCCACCTCTATTGAACAGGTGTAGAGGCTCATCATTTGTTCCCTGTTTAGGATGTGATGTCCGGCTTTCTCTTTTCCAATCTTTTCACTTTTCTTTTCTTTTCTTTATTTTTTTTCAATTAGAGTAGACTGAACGATCGCCCGGTTCACACTGCACCCACGTCTATTGAACAGATGTAGAGGCTCATCCCTTGTTCCCTGTTTAGGATGTGGTTTCCGGCTTTCTCTTTTCCAATCTTTTTAATTTTCTTTTCTTTTTTCTTTTTTGTTCAATTGGAGCAGATAGACTGAACTATCGCCCGGTTCACACTCCACCCACGTCTATTGAAGAGGTGTAGAGGCTCATCCCTCGTTCCCTGTTTATGATGTCTTTTCTGGCTTTCTCCTTTCCAATCTTTTCACTCTTACGTAGCTCCCTGCACACCAGTGGCCTTACCACCTTGCTTGGGGTGATGTGATTTTAAAAAAAATCATTCTATTATGCACTTGGCAATAAATACTAAAATAACAATGGGGTGGTCTAATAATTATGGCCGGTAGTGTAAGTAGTTGAGGAGTTGGACTATTATAACTTTTGATGACTAAATTATCTTCTAAATTATTTTAAAAGTAAAAATAACACTAATATTTTTATTAGCTCACTTATTTACGAAAATTACCCAAAAGTAACTTCAAATAATAAAGAGTAAATTTAAACAATAAAATCACCATTGGCGCCAAACAATGGCTCAAGACAACTTTGAAATCTTCTCCATCTATTGTAAAAGGTCTTTTCCTTGATGTTGTCATAATATTTGCCTTCAGTTCATTTTTGGTGTTACAAAGAATTTTATTGATATTTCTTTCATCTGCTCCTTATGCATAATAATCAAGCGGAATTAGGTGGCCAGTTTGCGGAGTTAGTTGGCCAGCTATGAGTGATGTGGTCGCAGAAACTGTCTGACAGCTTTGAATAGGTTCTACTGTTTGTGCGACATGGTGCAGAGTCCTGTTGTCAGATATAGGATATTCCAGCAATTGCCCTCTTAACCCAAGGCAGCACTACCTCCTCTTGATATAGATCGCAGTGTTGAGTCTAAACTCCTCACTAACAATTTTTTTTCTTAGAATGATAAAAATGATTTTTCCGAACCACTGTACCTTGTAATCCCATTATACTATTCCATGTCTTTCCAAATCCTGAGTGTTCTCCTCAGATTGACACTCAAACCCTCTGATTTTTTGTATTAGAGCTTCCGGTGTGAATGCCAAGCAGTAAAGCAAGTCGTTTTCAAATTTCTGGCGAAATAAATTACGTCACAAAGCTCTTTTTCTCACAGACGGTGCCCAACTGACGCTACTATACTGTAAAATCTAAAACAAACCGCACATATACGCAAAATTAAAATATGGGTTATGTCTTGAAGTTTGTCACAATGCGTCGATTAAAATAAAAGAAGGTAAAGAAGTATTTTGGGTATTACCTATTTATTAAACATGAATATTTCGAAATCAAAATCTCATCTTCAGAATGGCAGAATGTCGCTCCGGGTATCTTCACGGCCTCTTAAATAATGTCTGTTCCTGGCTGTCTGCTGCTGCTGTATGTGTGTGTGTGCGCGCGTGTGTGTGTGTGCGTGTGTATGTGTGTGTATTCTAAAAATACACACACATACACTAAATACAATATTTTTATACCATAAAATACACACGCATACACACATACGCTAAATACAATATTTCTATACAATAAAAATTAAAAATACAAAATGGAAACAATTCACACATCGCACCATGTGGATCTGATCACATCACAATTTAACACCAGTCAATGCTATGTAAGTGCAAAGTGATTTCTACGCAGTTTACTTCTTACAATTTTCATGATTTAAACATTTTGTTATGTCACGCGAATCGCTTACAGACATTAGATTGTAAAAAAAACCGGTGCCTCCTCGCTTGGTCAGACAAATCAACATTCGAGAACTAATGCAGACAGTTGAGTTATTATGTAGAGTTCGCCACAGAAATCTTTCACCGAGCAATTCAATGAGGTTTTTGTTCAAGCTCTTTCGTCATGTAGATACGTTTTATGAAATCAGGTCATTATTTATAACTGCCTCAATCCCTGTTCCCCGAAGCAGACAATTGATATATATTAGGTTGTCACACACGAAATGACGCACTTGATACGATATGATTAATAACTCTTCCGAAATGAAAAAAATAACCAACTTATTTAGTTAAAATAGACATCATTTTGATGAATGAATGTTCTGAATCTTAAATCTAAATTCTTGATCTTATCTTGATAAAAATAATCATCCTTCGATGGGATAAACGATTCAAATGTTTGGATTACCTCTTCCTTATTTGAGAATGTTTTATTGCGTATTAACCAGTAGCGAAAATCTAAACTTATTTATAAATGGAACTTTGTCTGTGTGTGTGTATGTGTCTGCGTGTGTGTGTGTGTGTCCGTTACCTATAGACTCCGAAACGGCTGAACCGATTTTCTTGAAAATTTACACAGTTGTACGATAAGCGTCTGCGAGTGTTCGTAGCTAGGTTTTGTGTCGAGGTATCCCCGATAAATATCGAAAATCGATCATCGTAAAAAATCGGGTTATAGAAGGAGTGGTCCGATTTTAATCAAATTTGATACACTCATAGACAAAGACCTAAGAAACGATATTCAGAAGTTTCAAGGCTGCAGTTCTTACAATAGTAATACAAAACCTAGCTAAGAACACTAGCAGACGTTTATAGTACAATTGTGTTAATTTTCAAGAAAATTAGTTCAGCCGTTTCGGAGTCTATAGTTAACGGACACTGACCGACACAAACAGACCGACACAAACAGACCGACACACACAAAGTTCCATTTATAAATAAGTTTAGATAATCATTTTGCACACATTGAAACCAATTAATTTATCATAAACGGTCAGTCAGTTAAGTGCCATACGTGATACACGCTTTGGGTGATCATGTCTCGAAAGAGACAGAAGGTCCAGTAGGTTGCCATTACTTTCTGCGGTAGACTGGTTGCCAGCCAAGTCTATAGAACCCAATCTGTTCTATTATTTAACCCATAACTGGAGGGAAGAGACGGATTAATACGTTTTCCAAGGGTATTTGCGCGTGAGTGAATGGAAGGAATTCATCTGGAATTCGAACTACAACCTTGAAACTTCTAAATATCGTTTCCTATGTCTTTGTCTATGAGTGTATAATTTTTTTTAAATCGGACTACTCCTTCTATAACCCGATTTTTTCGATTATCGATTTTCCATATTTATCAGGGGTACCTCGACACAAAACCTAGCTAAGAACACTCACAGATGCTTATAGTACAACTGTGTAAATTTTCAAGGAAATCGGTTTAGCCGTTTCGGAAGCTATAGGTAACGGACACACACACACACACACACACACACACACACACACACACACACAGATAACGTTCTATTTATAAATATGTTTAGATATAAAACAGACAGAAGTATGAGTGTGTTCGGTGTAGTGCATCAAGCCGAACTCTAACCTTGTCAGACCCTCTGATTTCGGGCGGAGAGAAACCCAGACGACGCTCAGTCGAAGAGTAGAGTCTCGTCTTGGAAAACTTAGAGTAGGTAGCCGATCCTGCCATGTACAGGGTCTATGGGAAAATTTTACGAGGGCTTCAGGACTTGGATATTTATAAATAAAACAACGTTTTCCTTCAGTTAATATAGTGGAAGAGAAAGGAAAACTACTTGCATAGTTTCTCCGCTTAGGCAATTTTGCCGAAGGTGGTCGGTTGGTTGAAAGGAACCTCTTCGGGTTTGCTTGTACATCGTCCCACACATAAAAAAGAGCGAAAATAAAAGGGTCGATTCATTCCCTAAAGATGAAAAAAACAAAATTTGCCAGAGGTATCAGACCAGAAAACAACTGGAGACGTCCTCAGGCTAAAAGTATCCGCTAAATTTTATCACTAACCCCGCGTAATTCTTGAAATTGGTCAAAAGTTATGAACATCTTGCGGAAAATGATGGGCTTTTGGAAAACCTGCAAGAATTACAAATGATTGAAAAGAGAATGTTGTCAAATTTCGTAATGAAGAAATGGTCACGCAAGATTTGTAACTCTACAAAAGACAGTGATTTTACCGACTCTATAGCTAAAATTTTAAAGAGTCATAAAAGGGACTGATTGCTTTATGTGGGATGTACTACTGCTCACATTTGAAGATTGCTTAGACATGGCAAGGAGAGAGCTTGTAGCAAAATACCTCATCCTACGAATAGAATATATGGCTGGCGAAGGACCAATAGCAGTATATGAGGTTCCTTCTCATATAGTCAAAGAACAACTAACTGTGTTTCTCAATTACTGTGGCCATATATTGTGGGCCTGTTTCGAAAATTTAAATGGCGGATGAAGTTTAGTCATTATGCCCGATTGTTTTGACTTCTATTCCATTCCAATTTATTTAGAATTTTGTGGTAAGAAAGTAACGAGCATGGTAGCCGGTAGAAACTAACTTGTTGGAAATGTGGTGACACTGATCACCTCGCCTATTTCTCTCCAGAGTAAAAAGCCCCTAGTCTTCTGGTCGCCGGCAACCAAATCTACCTTCTGGCCGGTAGGGTTTCATCCACTGCAGCTGAAGTATGCCTAACAGCGGCTCGAACCGGTGGAGTCAAACGCCCGTTTGAGGTAAATCGTGAATGTTCCCAGAAACCAATGACAACTGCAAGTGAGGAGAAGGAAGTCGGGAAGTAGAAAGTTGTTGTTAGATGCAGAGGAAACAGCTAAACACCGGATCTCAAACTTCTGAAAACCCATTAACGGGCATCTAAAGCCCTTTTCTTCCAATAGTTATAAGGGTGACATTCCGGCGTCTTACGGAGACAACACCAATTACATTCAAAAACTGAGCGAACCAAGCTGGGAAAAATAGAGCAATTGAAAAAGCTAAAGCTAGAATTAGAACAGAAGTGGGTAAAGAAATCTAAACCAGTGGTGTTTCCAGATCTCTCATCTTCTGTCTAGTCCAGCCCTTCCACATCTCATACATCAAAAACATCTCTCAAGAAAAATGAGAAGAAACAAAGGAGTCTTTTTTCAACAGACTCGAAATCAAAGAAGAAAATTTAATATTTATATTTAATGCCGGAAAATATATCTTCAAAATATATCTTCAAAATATCTGCAGAACAGTCTGAAAAAGCATTGACTCAATCCAATAGATATAAGGAACGTAAAGCTATGGTTAATTTCAAAAAGTTACTCTGCAAGGATGTGGATGATCTTAGCAATTCCGTGAGATCTGGCCAAGGTTCTCAAAAAGTGTGGGAAACGCTGCAAGAAACCAATGATTGCTTCCCCATGGTGAGGCCATAACGTTATTTTAATAACAATGCCACTAAGTAGCAGAATCAGTTTTGTTCAGGGAAGTACCCGTTTTTCGTTCACTTCACCCTTTATAAAGCTTTAAATTTAACGTTTCTTTTCGACATTGGTGGCCTGGAAATGGGTACGGGTCCGATGGTGCGGGTGTTCTTTCCTGCTTATGTTCAATGCAGAAGGGCAACTCCAATCGGTTGGATAATGGCACGGTAGTTGTCTAGCGTAGATGCCCGCGGCCTGAGACTGAAGTCTAGCAGGACGAGACTCACTCGTGATTTTCAGATTCTGATGGGTAAATAAACGTTTTGCGTAAGAAATTTGGCTTTCAATGCATGATCATGTGGATATTCTGTCTAAGGGGTTTTCTCTTTATTCAGCCTGTTTTGATGAAAGTTTGGGAGGTGTTTCCAGGCGAGTGAGCAAGTCTTTGGACGCAGCTTGTGCTCTTGTTTTCTCGGATGCAGTCTTTGCGTGCTGGATGTCATCATAAAGGATATGGCTCTTCGTCTCACTTGGATTTATGCTAGGCAAGCTGATTTGTTTCCGCATATAAAGCTGTTTTTCATGACATCTCGTTCAGTAGTTTTAGCGGTGGTCATTGAATGCCTTCCTTCACCTAATCAAAGATTATATTAATAAATTGGGCGTGAAACCGTTTCGAGACTTTATCGGCAATTGTGATTTTGTTGATAAGTATCGTGACGATCACCCCTGAGGACTTGGAAGAATAGGGGTTGATCGGGTTCGGTGGAGCGTTTTAGTTACATCGACTAAATTCTAGTTAAGAGTGCCGATGTAAGGTTTTTAGGGTATCCAAGTTTTCGTATAGTTTACATGGATCATAGGCTTCTCCTGGTTTGTGTAAAACTTGATAAGCCTAAACCTAGAATAGAAACTGAGATCATCATTATTTTTGAGCGAGATTTCCACTACCAATTGCTACCAATGCTACAGCGGGAGTTAACGGGGATTGTGGATGGGAAAACGTGGTGGGATAAACTAAAATAAAAATTAGGTCGTTATTCAAAGGAGTCGTTTAGTACGTTATCTTTACTAATATTATAACTAGTTAATAGCGTTTTACCAAAAGTTCCCTCCCTTCAGAATAACATTACAAAAACTAACGAAATAATATTTTTAAAGAATTATGGAAAGTACGCTTCAAATTCACCACTAGCAAGGTAATAAACCACTATGACACAATGGGAATTAACTTTAAGACGAACTTAAAGATCACATATTCAGAACATATTCCATTATTCTGTTAATAATATAGGTTCAGATTCAAAGGGTAAAATGCTTCTAATTTTTATCTTTGTCCTGAACATAATTACATGCACGAAAGAGAGATTTACAAATGTTCACCAACGAAACATGGTGACAAATATCTGATCCAAACGAATTTTCAAAGTTGGCTCCTAATCTCTGGTTTAAAACAACATCCGGTGAAGAGCAGTCATTTTACTTTATAAGCCAACATCTAACATAGTCTCAGATTTAATTTCCTGTGTCAGGAAATTTCATTTGGATTCATTTTTGCTGACCTGTTTGCTCTGTCAGCAAGAACACTTTCATCATCAATGTTTAACAGTGACCAATTGTTACGAATTCGCTCTTGTTTAAAAAGGCCGTTTTATTAACTCGAAATAATACACTCGTTGCAGTGGTCATCTTTTATGTGCCCAGTACTTTCAGGGTCCATGAATATGGACCCTGAAAGTAATGGGCGCTTAATCTAAATACACGTCAAGTGCTTTGACAGAGAATAGAAAGTGTGACATTGAGATCCGTAAACAAGAGCGCATTTCAAACGCTAACTAAAGTACGGAAACAAAGAAATGGTGTGGACTGCTATGTGATATATTCTTCAGTATAGCAGCGAATATTGGACGATCTCTTCAAAGATGAGGGAGAGGCTTGAAGCTGTGGAAATGTGGTTCCACAGACGGCTGCTGAGGATAACATGGACCGAGCACGTGAGCAACAACAAGGTGTTAGAGAGGATGCAAATAGAAGAAAACTTATATTTAACATCAGGAAAAGACAGTTTGACGTAATGCGAAAGAACGGTTTGGAGAATTTAATACTCACAGGAGAGATAGAAGGATAAAAAAGACAGAGGAAAGCAGATCAAGACATTTGACTGGCTTGAACAAATCGATGGCGGGGACTTGGTAGAAATACCAAGAAAAAAATATTCAGAGAGACAAATGGGAAGTCCATGATGGCCTACGTCATGAGGGGACACGGCAAATGAAAAGAAGAAGTCTTTCAGAGTGCAACTGGTCACGTTTACTAACAAATTTCTACGCCTTTTTATCTCAAAGTACCTTTGACAAATTTTTCCGGCTTTCCTTATATTTCTTTATATTCAGATATTTTGATATTTCTTTGGGAAAGAAATATGAAGGAGAAACGGAACTTCTCTTTAATGTAAGGCTGCAAGAACATTGTAAGACGAAGAGGGATAGAAGAATCAGGAATTACTGATCACTTATGGAGAGAGAGAAAAGAGGATCACCTCTCCCTATGGGATTAAGTTGAAATAATTGATAGAGGACACCATTGGAAATTAAATATACTAAAGAAATCAGCGCATATTCTAGGTCACAAAAATCTCATAAACCGGCTCCAAGCATATAAATAAATGCAATGTTGGAATCCATAATACAAATTGCTACAGAAAATCATTATCGTCAAAAATTGCAATATGAACTCTGGTAAAAAATAATGCTAGAGAAAATCCTTATCGTCAAAGATTGCATTATGCGCTCTGCCAAAAATGGTTCTTGAGACGTTAGGTTTATAAGTTCCAGAAATTCATTACTGGAAGTGGCATGGCATATATACTTAGAATGATATACCCTTGTGAGCAAAATGAAGGTTTAGTTCGAAATACCTAGCTCCTGAAGAAAACCGGAGCGTACAACAACCGAAAGGTCGTAAACTTGGCAATATAGACGAGGATAATAGTCCGAACAATATAAATAAGTTTCTCTTAATATTTCAGTCGTCTGTTATTACATCTCACTAATTATTCTTGTACCTGAATAATTTTGATACATATAATTTTTTTAATCGTCTCACCTCAAGGAAGACGGGATCGCCACTAGTGCGCACAAGTCCCTTGTGAAAAAAATGAAGGTTGAATTAGAAATACCTAGCTCCTGAAGAAAACCGGAGCGTACAACAACCGAAAGGCCGTAAACTTGGCAATATAGATGAGGATAATAGTCCGAACAATATAAATAAGTTTACTAGACGTTTTCTTTGTGTTCTTCTTTCAATTAGTATACTCAGAGAATTTTCATTTTTGTCAAGTTAGTTTTTCTCATTATGTTCTCAAGATAATGACTGTCTCAATCAGATTGTAAGTAAGATTTCTTTCTTTGGACTATTTAATTCGTTACTCACATATTTATTAGTGAGTATTCTTAGAATTCGTCGATAGGATGAGATATTGTCTCTTCTAGTATGTTTTTATTATATGTTGGTTGGTTGTTTTTGTTTTATGACAAATCAACCTCACTGGGTCATTTATTGCCAAATAAATTTTATTTATTTATTGCTGGTAATACATTTTTCTTTCAACAATTCATTGTTGTTTTTATATAAGTTTTGTGTCTACTAATACATTTTCTTTTCGAGTATCAAGATTCATTGGGATTTGTTTTTAAGGGCAGGGTCCCCAAGCCCTAGCCTGTTATTTAACCCATAACTGGAGGGTAGAGACGGATTAATACCTTTCCCAAGGGCACCAGTGTTTAAGTGAATGCAGGGTATTCAACTCAAATTCGAACTCGGCTCACTGATTTCTCTTTCCGAGCCGATATCCACTGCACCACAACGCAAATCCGTCACTAAACGTTTACAGCAACTGATATTGCCAAGCGGTCATCCATCTAAGTACTGACCAGGCTCAACGTTGCTTAACTTCGGTGATCGAGCGAGAACTGGTGTATTCAACGTGATAGGCCGTCAGCCTTTATTATATGTGCGAATACTTACAGCCATGGAGAAGTTTAATAAGGCATAAAATTTTAGCTTTCTTTTTATTTAGAACGATTATTTCTTCTGTATTTTATTTCTGTGTTTGCTTAGTCCCGAATGTCTTTTTTCGCTATGCTGTTTTGTTATTGAAATAACTTAGAGAATTAAGTTAAATGGAGGTAACTACATGGCTACTGGAAGTGGCATGGCATATATACTTAGAATGATATACCCTTGTGAACAAAATGAAGGTTTAGTTCGAAATACCTAGCTCCTGAAGAAAACCGGAGCGTACAACAACCGAAAGGTCGTAAACTTGGCAATATAGACGAGGATAATAGTCCGAACAATATAAATAAGTTTCTCTTAATATTTCAGTCGTCTGTTATTACATCTCACTAATTATTCTTGTACCTGAATAATTTTGATACATATAATTTTTTTAATCGTCTCACCTCAAGGAAGACGGGATCGCCACTAGTGCGCGCGGTGTTAAAGTGAAAGAAGAAAAAATGTCTTCAGCGCGTATTGAAGAAAGGATTAAAGGTGAACGGGATAAAAGAAGATGGCAATTGACGTTGCATTTAAATTTTTGAAGATTGTAGCTACCATTAAAGCAAGTAAACGGAAGGGTGTTCCACAGGCAGGAAATGCTAGAAAAGAAATTGTGGAGTATGAGTGGCTGTTACAATTTGCTTTATCAATAGTCAGTCAGTCAGTTAAGTACCATACGTGATACACGCTTGGGCGATCATGTCTCGAAAGAGACATGACTGACTGGGCAGAAGATTATCCCGCAGTAGGTTGCCATTGCTTTCTGTGGTAGACTGGTTGCCGACCAATGCTATAGAACCCAATCTGTTCTACTATTTAATCCATAACTGGAAGGAAGAGACGGATTAATACCTTTCCCAAAGGTATTTGCGCGTAAGTGAATACAATGGATTTAACTGGAATTCGAGCTCGGCTCCACGGTTTCTCGTTCCGAGCCGATATCCACTGCACCACAACGCACATCCTTATCAATAGTACAAGTGTTAATTGCCATACATGATACACACTTGGCTTATCATACCTAAAAATGACATGACTGACTGGGAAGAAAACTTTTTACTGCACTAAGTTGCCATTAATTTCTACTAATCTAGTAGCACACCAAATTTCACGTGGACGTTGCACAAGAGAAAAAAGCTCATTAGAGCATTTGCCTTGAAAATATTTGTATAAAGTACAGAAAGATGTTACGTCAAGTATTCATAAAGAACATGCATAACTTGAGAGCTCCGTTGAATGATATTTTAAAGAAAGATAAAATCTGGAATTGGACACCAGAATGTCAATCAGCAGTCGGGAAAATAAAAGGTACACTTACGTCAAACCTTTCCCTCACCCACTATAACCCAAAATTGGATATTATAGTAGCGACCGATACCAGCTCTTATGGCATCGGCGCCTGTATATTACATAAACTTCCGGACGGAACGAGAAAACCGATAGTGCATGCTTCCCGATCTTTGCTGCCGGCAGAAAGACAGTATTTACAAATCGAAAAAGAAGCATTAAGTATAATCTTTGCTGTCACCAAATTCCACAGATATCTGCATGGCAGACATTTTACTCTATAAACCGATCAGAAGCCGTTGCTGACAATATGAGCGTGTTTTTTTCAAATAACTATTTTTGAATGTTCTTTTAAATAAAGATAATTATTTTGTGTCGACATATGTCAATATTGAGAATATATAATGCATATAAAAGGTTTTCAGTTTATTTTAAATTACTCCAGATTATTTTAAGTATAAAATTGAATCAATAGCCTGGTATAAAATTAGATTTAAAGTCTCAACAAAGATGTTTCATTATTGAAAATGAATTTGAAATTTTAGTTCTCTTTATTTTTGGCTGTATGTAGTTCATACAAAGAAGAAATAATGACGGCTATATATGTAAACCATTATGACTATATTATTATTGACTAGCAGTATAGCCTGGCGTTCCTCGGGTGGAATGAAAGTTTTAAAATTAATCCATAGTGCTGGAGTTCAGACACAGCCTAAAGAATATTTGTGTGAAGTTTGGTGAGAATCGGATAAAAATTGTGGATTTGTATAAAGGATAATAAACAGACAGATAAACAGACACACACACAAACATCTTGCCTTATATATATATATATATATATATATATATTATCGATTTTATGCGCTATTGTAAGAACTGCAACCTTGAAACTTCTGAATATCGTTTCTTATGTCTGTGTCTATGAGTGTATCAAATTTGATTAAAATCTGACCACTCCTTCTATAAGCATATTTTTTCAATTATCGATTTTCAATATTTATCGGGAGTACCTCGACACAAAACCTAACTAAGAACACTCGCAGACGCTTATAGTACAACCGTGTAAAGTTTCAAGAAAATCGGTTCAGCCGTTTCGGAGTCTATAGGTAATGGATACACAAACACAGACACAGACACACACAGACAAAGTTTCATTTATAAATAAGTTTAGATAGATAAATTGTGTAGATTACATAGAAATGAAAAGGAAAGTCAAACTGACAGTTCATTTTAACGAATACATTTACCATATGTAGAAAAAATATCTTGAACTACTAAAGAGTAAAATTATTCAATAAAATCACCATTGGCTTCAAGATCTTTTGAGTTTCTTCTAGGCGGTCTCCTAGCTTAATATGGATTAATGTTGCTATAATCAATGCCATCAGTTCATATTTGGATTTGAAAGAAATTTTGTTGATCTCTCGTTCACCTGCGTCCCACTCAGAACAATCAAGAGGCTTTCAGTCTGGTAAGTTAGGTGGCTTGATATATTGAGTAAATGAGGTCGCAGGGTTTTTCTGGCAACGATGACTGTGTTCTCTTGGTTGTTTTGACCGGTGCAGAGTCCTATATCATCTACTCTCTTGATTCAGTGCGGTATTACCTCCTCAATATACGCCTACGTGCTGGTTCCGAGGCCCGTTTGGATGATGAATGCAGCCATAACGTAGCCATCATTAGCAATCACGCCAAACATCATGATGTTGACCATATATCATTCCACTTATTCAGAATTCTACAATTTCTTCAGATTGACTCTAAAACATTCTGAAATGTATTTGAACTTCTGGTGTGAATACCAAGCAGTACAGCACACTTTTTTCAAATTTTTGGAGGAGCGAATTCCGTAATAATGCTCGTTCTCTAACAGGTTAAAAACAAAAAATACACACACACACACACACACATATATATATATATATAACGAAACTGGTTGTAAACAACCGACAATTTGAAATGATATGTTTGGACATTATTTTGATCGATACTCGTATTTAAGTACATATTTCTGTTTATAATCAAACAGTATTATATATTTATTTCTACCGGTCTTATTATTTACGATACATTTTTATGACGAAAATGTGTCATTAGGTAGGATTCGAACCTGCAAACCCTATCCACATAGGGAAAGCCACCATGTGATCTTGCGCGTCTTAGACATCTCGACCACGAATGACGATCAGTCCAAACGAAGTCAAATTAAGCCTATGACATGTTAAGTTATTACGATGAATCGAAAATTATGTTATTGGCTTAATTTGACATCGTTTAGACTGATCGTCATTCGTGGTCGACAGATCGAATACGAAGTTTTGAGAAATATACAGTTAAGTATTAAAAGGTAGCGATCGTACCAGCAACGTCACAAAAGTTTATACATACTAACGTGTACACTGATACGTACCAAATAATAAACCAAAATAAAAATAGATAGAAAGAGGGTATTCGCTAGAAAAGACATGCATTGTGGTGCAGTGGATATCGGCTCGGAAGGAGAATCGAAGAGTCCAAATTCCAGTTGAATCCCATGCATAGAGTTACTCTTGCGCAAATACCCTTGGGAAAGGTATTAATTAGTCTTTTCTCTCTAGTTTCGGGTCAAATAACAGAACGGATTGGGTTCTATAGCCTTGGTCGGCAACCAGTCTACCGCAGAAAGTAATGGCAAACTAATGCGGTATATTCTTCTTCCCAGCCAGTCATGTCTTTTTCAAGACATGATCGACAAAGCGTGTATCACGTATCGCACTTACCTGACTGACTGACTCTTATATATACAAAAACAACAAAACAAAAAAAACAAAACAAAACACAAAGTAAATAGATGTCACCGCAGTCAATCTAATACACACAAACACTCAACTAAGAAAAAATATATACAGACATATACACAAAACCTAAAACAAGCATATTTACAATCAAAGGAAAAACTATAGCACCAAAATTCTTATACAGACGTATATATATATATATATATATATATATATATATATATATATAAACATGTTACTGAAATGAACGATACTTGGTTATAAACAACTAACAATTTGAAATGATTTGTTTGGACATTATTTTTGATCGATACTCGTGTTTAAGTCGATATTCGGTTTTTAATTAAACAGTATCATATGTTTATATCTACTGGCCTGATTATTTACGATAATTTTCTTATTACGAAAATGTGTCATTCGGCAGGATTCGATCCTGCGACCCCTGTCCACATAGGAGAATTTACGTCTTATACCTCTCCACCATGAATGGCCTCCAGTGTAAACGAGGTTTTAATCAAGCCTATATAACACATTTTTCGATTCATCGCAACAACCATATCTGCTCACAACAATTTGAAATGATTTGTTTGAAGTTTCGTTAATATTCGTTAATTTCCGTAACATGTTTACATTTGTTGACATTACGATACATTTCAGAGCAGATATGGTTGTTGCGATGAATCGGAAATTGTTTTATATAGGCTTGATTAAAACCTCGTTTATAGTGGAGGTCATTCATAGTCGAGAGGTCTAAGACGTTGCTAGATCAAATGGTAGCTTCCCCTATGTGGATAGGGGTCACAGGTTCTAATCCTGCCAAATGACGCACATTTTCGTAATAAAAAAATTATCGTAAATAATCAGGCCAGTAGATATACATATATAATACTGTTTAATAAAAAAGAGAATATCGACTTAAATACGAGTATCGATCAAAAATAATGTTCAAACAAATCATTATATATATATATATATATATATATATATATATATATATCCAAAGGAACGAATGAAATATTTACAGTGTTCAAAACATTGATTTAAGATATTATAGAAATAGAGATATGAATATTTATTACAAATTATATTATAGAAGAAGTCCAAACTGCAGTCTAATCCAAAAGTGTACATTTTGTTTCAAAGAACAGTTTAGTACCTGATAAAACATTCTTTTTTTATGTCGAAGCAAAATGTACACTTTGGTAATAGAATGTTGTTTGGACATGTTCCAAAGTATAATATATATATATATATATATATATATATATATATATAACATTCCTCCTCGTTCACACCACTCTCATCAGTAATCTCTTCCCTCTCCTACTCTCTTCCTGCCACCCCCCTGCAACCTCTCATTCCTCATACCATTCCTCGTATGTAACCCCCAACAGTGGCAGTAAAAGGCCTTGCTTGGGGCGACACGATTATAATATATATATATATATATATATATATATATATATATATATATATATATATATACTATCGGAGGTTGCGTTGATATGAAAAGTTTTGAATTATTTATTTAACAAATGCCTAATTCTCCTCATTGGGTATTCTCCTTCTGTCCGATTTAGTAAAGGCACTTTTAGGTTATAGAAAATGTTTCTCTAATTGAAAAAGAGACCAATAAAGATAGTTTCCCCTGGAAGAAATAATCTTTCTTTACTAGGTTTTGTCAATCTCGACTGGTTGTTATTAAGTGCAATCCCAAAATCAGAAGAACAGAAAGGGGATTAGATAAAGAAAGCCGAGCAAATATTAAAAAACTGGAAAATATCGAAACATAAAAGCCCTTAATTCTGAACATGACAAAATATGATCGTTTATTTTCAAATTTTCAAATTTGGGCAGAGTGCTTCACAAACTTTTGCAAATATCAACAAGAGTTCAGTTAGTACGAAGGTGGTTCCAGCACTGGTAATGGCAGCCTTGAAGATGAAAAAGATAGAAGACAATCATGCAGTCTTGACATCGAACAACTGCTATATTTTTTAACAAAATCTATGTTACAGTGTCATAGAAATGTTTCAGACGCTTGGTATCAGTACTGTAACAGTTTTATGGTATTTTCGGAGTACTGGCAAGGTGAAAAAGCTCATTAAATGGATTATCATGATTTTAATGAAATTCAAAAACTGTAGCGTTTTAAAGGGTGTTCGACGGTCTTTCTATGTAACACTAATGATACCTTTATTGACCGAATAGTCACTTGACACTTTATGAGAACCGGTCATTGGCTTGATCGGGATTAGTCCCTTAAACATTTCCCAAAGCCAAAGTTGCATCGGTAAAGGAAGTCAATCATAGCATTAATGCAGAACTTTATTGAAGTCAACTTGCTGAAATATAAACACGTCTGCAAAAAATGAAACCTAAATTAGTAAATCGACGTGGTTCGATTCTGTTCCACGATAATGTTACAAAAATGACGTTACAAAAACTTACAGACCTGGGATACAAGACTTTACGACACCCTCTATATTTTGATCTTTCACTCACTGATTGCCATTTTTAAGCAGTTAAGCCTATTTTAAATGTTAAAAGTTTAGCTTCAAACCAATGGTGGAATCAGTTTCCAAAGATTTCGCTGCATCACAGGCAATAAATCTTTATGAAAGAGGAATAAATAAACTTGTTGATAGAGGTAAAAATGCATCGAATTCAAGGTTTCGGTTTTGATTAATTTTAACATTTTTACAGTTAAGTTTTCAAGTATAAATTTATTCTTTGAAATCCGGTGTTATTTTCTAACAAACTTATATATATATAATCTTGTTTGCTCTACTTTCGCTTCGAGTGCTTTGTGTGCTCTGCTTTCGTATTGCGCTCTTTATTGTTAAGGTTTACGATTTGTTTTTTTTTCTTTCTTATGAATGACTTTTTGTCCACATACTTCGTTTGTTTCCTTTTTCTTCCTCTTCTTTTCCCTCCGGGTTCGTTCCCGGTGGTTTCAAGACGATTTCATTTGTAGTTTAATTATTGCTAGTGAGCCGAGTTTGAATTCCAGTTGAATAACCTGCATTCACTTAAGCACTGGTACCCTTGGGAAAGGTATTAATCCGTCCCTTTACTCCAGTTATGGCTTAAATAACAGGATAGGACTTGGGGACCCTGCCCTTAAAAACAAATCCCAATGAATTTTGATACTCGAAAAGAAAAAGTATTACTAGACACAAAACTTATTAAAAAAACAAACAAACAATAAATTGTTGAAAGAAAAACGTATTACTAGCAATAAATAAATAAAATTTATTTGGCAATAAAGGACCCACCTAGGTTGATATGCCATAAAAACAAAACAACCAACCAAGTCTATGGGAGTTGCGCTCAGATGTAGATCAAAATTTTAGAACGCTAAGGACACCTTGAATTTTTTCAGAGTGACAAAATTTGGGGCAGAAAATATATATTATCACCCCACAAAATCAGGGATCAGTTATATGTATTGGTGTTAATAGATAATGGATCACCCCACTTAATATTATATATATCTATACATGTTGACCCACCCTAATCCAATAGAGACATTCTATATTGTTATCTATATCTATAAAAGTGACGAAGTGGACGTTGTGTAAGTATTTGCTATCATGTTTTTTTATTCTTATTATCCCTTAAATTACCCGTGTGAAACCGGGCTAAACTGCTATCTATCTATATCTATAAATCTGACGAGGTAGGATGTTGTGTAAGTATTTGCTATGTAAATTCATCATATGTTCATTTTATTTCTATTATTCCTTAAACTACCCAAGTGAAACCAGGCTAAACTGTTAATCTATATCTATAAAAGTGACGAGGGTGGACGTTGTGTAAGTATTTGCTAAAAAAATTCATCATGTTTTTTTTTATTATTATTCCTTAAACTACCCAAATGAAACCGGGCTAATTTACTATTCTATATCTGTAAAAATGACGAGGGTTGACGTTGTGTATTTGCTAAGTAAATTCATCATATGTTTTTTATTCTTATTATTCCTTAAACTACCCAAATTAAACCGGGCTAAACTGCTAGTCTATATCTATAATAGTGATGAGGGTGGACGTTGTGTAATATTTGCTATGTAAATTTATCATATGTTTTTTATTCTTATTATTCCTTAAACTACCCAAACGAAACCGGGTTAAACTGCTGGTCTATATCTATAATATTGAAGAGGGTTGACGTTGTGTAAGTATTTACTATATAAATTCATCATGTTTTTATTCTTATTATTCCTTAAACTACCCAAATGAAACCGGGTTAAACTGCTGGTCTATATCTATAATATTGAAGAGGGTTGACGTTGTGTAAGTATTTACTATATAAATTCATCATGTTTTTATTCTTATTATTCCTTAAACTACCCAAATGAAACCGGGTTAAACTGCTGGTCTATATCTATAATATTGAAGAGGGTTGACGTTGTGTAAGTATTTACTATATAAATTCATCATGTTTTTATTCTTATTATTCCTTAAACTACCCGAAAGAAACCGGGTTAAACTGCTGGTCTATATCTATAATATTGAAGAGGGTTGACGTTGTGTAAGTATTTACTATATAAATTCATCATGTTTTTATTCTTATTATTCCTTAAACTACCCGAAAGAAACCGTTTTGCTAGTTTCTACAATAAATACCACTCTTTTTCTTGCTTTCCCTTGTGTTGTAAATCTTCATCTCTCGTTCTAGTCTTTAAGAACAGTGAACCGTCTTATACTTCTAGTTATAGTCTTATTAGATTTCTACCTCTTTTTGGCAAAATACTAATTAATTGTGTATTGCTTAAGCATCTCATATCGCAGGGTCTTAATTTGATAGCCAATATGACTTCCGATTCTCTTGGTCAATTGCTGATGTATTAACGATTATCGTTAAAAGAGTCTATTAACCTTTAGATAAGAATAGTGAGCTTTGGAATTTGGCTTTGGATACCTGGAAGGCCTTTCAGGCTTTGTTATACTGATCACTTTACAGTAATTCTGGACGATAATTTGAATTGATTCAGTATTTCTTATCAAATCGCGAAGTGAAAGTTGTCTTGAATGGTCCATCTTCTGGATAATTTTGGATTAATACAGTTGTTTGTGTGAACCTATCCTTGAACGAACGTTCTTTCTAATTTTCACAAATCCTCTTCTGATGTCATCAGTTCTTAAATCGGTCTCTATGCCGATGACATCTATTTGCACCTGTTTTATTAGTAATTTTTATCAGTTTGATAAATTCAAATTGGCAGCTGATTACAAACATTACTTATATACTGTTGTTAAATGAGGCTTGTTAATTTGAACTTCTCCAAAAATCAAACTGATCCATTTTAATCATCTGAGAGTATCCGTATTACCTCCCATCAGATTATCTTTCGGGAGAGTAATTCATTAAGCCTTATCGGGTTAATGTATTTTGCTGAAATGAAATTGAAAATGTATAATAAACCAACTGCTAACTCTGCAGAATTCGGGTCACTGTTTCGTTATAGATAATCGTTCTCGCAATAATCTATCTTACGGATTTATAAGTCCACCATTAAGACTTGCTTTGAATATTGCTACCACATATTGTTTGGTTCCTCAGCTATATATTAAAAGATGCTTGCTAAAATCGAAAGAGTAACATGCCATTTTTTTGGTCCTGTCTTGGCATCTCGGCTACAGTCCATTACCAAATATCATAACGTATCTTCCCTAAGCATTTTTAGAAATATTTTCATGGTAATTGTTCTGATGATATTTCCACTATGGTACTGAGATTTATTAATTTACTACGTTGTGATGCATTGGACATCAAACGGGAACAAAAAATCAGAGAGCCGAGTTCGAATTCCAGTTGAATTCGTTGCATTCACTTACGCGCAAATACCATTAAAAAAGGGAATTATACGTCACTTTTCTCAAGATATCTGTTAAATAACAAGACAGATTCGGTTTTGTAGCCTTGGTTGGCAACCGGTCTACTGCAGAAAGTAATGGCAACCTACTGCCTAGTCAGTTCTGTCGCTTTTGAGACATGATCGCCCCAGTGTGTATCTCTTTATGACACTTAACTGACTGACTGAAAAAAATAGCGAAAAGGTTTCATTTAACGTTTGAATTGGCTTTATACAGCAGTAAGTTATGTGCTTACGGTTTCTTATGCTGCACATGTCCTTTTATTTAATTTTGTTTTGGCTTGAATCTTCCAAAATTTAAACGTGACGTTAATCGTTATCTCCATGTTCTTTTAATGTCGTCTATCTTTTATTGTCATCTATTTCTTTGTCCAATATTCTCTAACCCCCTGAAACCCCTTGCGTTTATCTGACTCTGTTACATTTCTAGTTTTTAAATACAGTAGAACCTCCCGTATGCGACCCTCTTCATCAGCGGCCACCTGTTGTTAACGAACGTTTTTCTGTGCATTTCTGTCAATTGACCCTTAGTGAGTAACCACCTCTAGAACACGACCAGCGACTAACATCAACGAGAGAAAAATCACTGATCAAGCGACCGCTTTAAAAAAAATCCATTTTGGTTGTACACTGCGAACTTCTAAATTAGGAGAAACTAAATGAGTAATCTATTTCTTTTTGATTTGATCTAAGCCAGGAACAATTCCTCATTGTTTTGTTATTGTAGTGTTGTATCAAACTGTTATTTCTTGTTGAAATATACATTGCCTGAGTTCATCTCACGGTCAAACATCGGCTGTTTTGTACAACATGTATTGCATTTGACATGTTCAAGGAATTTATCGAAGTCTCTGTACTGACCTGGATAAATTCAGGGATCAGGAAAATCACAATTATATCCCTTTATCAAATGTCTATCTCTTTGGTTCCTTTATTTTTATGTATCTATCTACTCTATTTCTACCTGGTTTTACAAAAACACTCGTTAAAATGAACCATAGCATCAAGCAAAAAATAGAAAAAAAATACATAACTTTAGAGAGTTTCAAAAAGTAAATAAATCTTTCCAACCCCTCCCATCTTTACAAGTCATTTGGTAAAATAAACTTATTTATTTTGGTCGTAGATGACATTAAGAGATAGCTTTAGCTTTAGTGGGTGACCATCTACCGTATGCGACCAGTAAAACTGGTCGCATGGGGTAGATGGTCGCTCGTTAAAGCCGTAGAGGTGATAGCCGTGGGGGGTGATCGCATACGACAGTTTCTACTATATATATATATATATATATATATATATATATATATATATATATATAAATTAAAAAAAGGATTAATTCAGTGATGTTGAATGCCCATTTAAAAAAGGATGTTGAATGACCATTTAAAAAAGGATTAATTCGATGATGTTGAATGACCATTTAAAAAAGGAGCTCTCTTCCTGTATCATTTTTTAATATTAAAATAAAATTTTGAATATTAATTAGGATCGGGTTTTTGTAATTTATCTTCCTGCTTTTTTCACTTGGAATAAAGTATCTGAATTAAAGTATATGAATATATATATATATATATATATATATATATATAGAGAGAGAGAGAGAGAGAGAGAGAGAGAAAAGTAAAGAACAAGTAGGAAAAAAGTGTCTTTAATCTAACATGTTTCACTTTAACAAGATTCCTCAGAGATTCATTAGAGACCAATGATTTAAATATCTAAGAGACAGTATGTTGATTGAGATATTGTTTCATTGGTCATGTGTGATAAAGCAATGGATAAATTTATATACTTTGAACGAAAATGCATTTCGAAAATGTCATTCAGACATACTAAAGTTACCGACATATATAGACTTACTTCGTCTATAGCATTAATACGCTTGGCACGCATTATTTACGCTTACATATATTTAGGTTCATAATAAATATCTAATGTTTTTATTACTCGTTGGCACACACACTTAAATAGACACAAGTGTTTTCTTCTATATTTAATATTCATAAATTGCTTTATCACACGTGACACGTACCTAACCGATGAAAATATATCTCAATCAATATATTGTCTTTTAGATTTTTAAATTATTCGTCTTTAAAGAATCTCTGAAAAAGTGGAACATGTTAAAAAAAAAACTTCTCTCCTACTTGTTTTTTACTTATTCTATTCATCTTGTCGGGTTCTGATTCATATCGTTAACTCATATACAGTACTGTGCAAAAGTATTAGGACAAGAACTATTTTATCTTTTATGAGGCATCAAAATAATTGCGACAATTTACCAATCGCACCTAGTATATATACAGTACTGTGCAAAAGTATTAGGACAAGAACTATTTTGTCTTTTATGAGGCACATTGACAGAAAATAAACAATTTAATTAAAATAATTTTACTTGATTTACTCAACAAATGCTTTAACTAGAAAAATACTTGTTACAAAATAAATCTAATATTTAGTATAATAGCCTTTTGCTTTGAAATAATAAAATAATTGCGACAATTTACTAATCGCACCTTATATATATATATATATATATATATATATATATATATATATATAGTAATGATAATATACACACTAAAATGTGTGATCCTTTTTACCGAACTCCCATAGCTCAGAGGTAAAATCGCCGCCTGACGCCACTGCGGTTGGGTTTCTAATCCTGGGTTAAAATCAATCGGAGTCCAACCGTATTAATGAAGATCTGTCTGCGGATGATTATGTATATATATAAATATTTTTATATTTATATTTATATTTATATATATATATATATATATATATATATATATATATTTTGTTTCTGATGAAGGACCGAGGACGGTCTGAAATATAAAATATAATAATAAAAATAAACAAATACAGTCAAAAAATACATTTTTAAACTTACAACTTTTTAGAATTTTTTCCTATATATATATATATATATATATATATATATATAGTACTGTGCAAAAGTATTAGGACAAGAAATATTTTATCTTTTATGAGGCATATTGACAGAAAAGTAATTTTACTTCGTTTACTCAACAAATGCTTTAACAAGAAAAAAATACCTGTTACAAAATAAATTTAATATTTAGTATAATAGCTTTTTGCTTTGAAATAATAAAATAATTGCGACAATTTACTAATCACACCTAATACATATATATATATATATATATATATATATATATATATATATATATATATATATATATATATATATATATATATATATACATATATATATATATATATATATATATATATATATACATATATATATATATATATATATATATATAGTACTGTGCAAAATTATTAGGACAAGAACTATTTTATCATTTATGAGTCATATTGACAGAAAACTACCAATTTAATTAAAGTGATTATATTTGATTTAGTGGACAAATACTTTGACAAGTAAAAAGTTATTCTTACTAAATAAATTTAATATTTAATATAATAGCCTTTTGCTTTGATCACAGCCTTCATTCTGTCAGTCATTCACATCACAAGCTTCTTCAATGTATCTAATGGTATCTCCTGCCAAGCAGCTTTCATTCATCTCCAAATAAGAAAAAGTCAGTCATATCCAAGGATAATAGAATAATGAGTAGTTTCAAAATAACTTGTTTAATAGAAAATAGGAAAGATTAAATATAACTTCTTTTTAATATATTTTTTACCTAGTTTTAAATCATCAATATTTATTAGCAATTTACTTGGCCTTGGCCTTTTACCCTGTATTTGAATTTCAGGAAAATCAACCCTGTCCTAATACTTTTGCACACTACCGGTAGTGAAATGAGAGAGAGAGAGAGAGAGAGAGAGAGAGAGAGAGAGAGAGAGAGAGAGATAAATAATGAAAACTGAAGGTAAAGATAATCTCAACACACAGATTAGGAAGTGACCAAATAATTGGAAGGTGAAAGAAAGTGAGGTGAATGATACGACATAGGAAATATCTCGTCAAAAGAATCCTGATTCTTCTGCTGATAAGCCCTGTCTCCTGTTTCACTGAAAAAGCAAAAATAGTAATTCTATTATGAGATCCGTAATGTACTTCCATTTTGTCGAATTCTATTTCAGATTTGAAACATTTGCCATCTTAGCTCCGTTGCTAAACTAATCATGCAAATTTGTTGATGCTTGACAATATACACCCCGAAGGAGGTTAGTACCTCTTTACCTTCTAAAGGTGACACACAGGTTTCTCTTCCAATTATCTCGAGAATATCTCGCTGTCTGCGGACAGAGATAAGATGGTTTGACAATCTATCTAAATTTAGGTAGATCTCTTATAAGTTATTTAAAAAAATCAACATCAGTTTTTGTCTATTCCGTATGAAATCATGATATAAATAGTTCTAAGTAAACAAAACGCTATTCACAAAACTATTCTAATCTTAAAGAAAAACAAATCTTGTTTTAACTTTTAAACTTTTGGCCTTTCCGGTCAACGGTCTATTTTTAAAGCTCCAAGTATTTTAGGATCTTATTTTTAAAAATGTCTGCATGCCCAGATTATATCTATTTCCTTCGTATGTAGGTAAAACAATTGTTCGCAGACAAGAAGGATAATTTGAATTCAGTCTGATTTAGCTACGTTCCCTGGTAATTTTGAATCTATTGTCCCTCAGACAAATTATGGGATCAGTCTAGCTATAGTTGCCTACGAGTTTAAAGAGAAAGATGTTCTTAATTCAAATCCAGGTGTTGCAGTTTGTGTCATTTCTACTTTTCCACCTACTTCATCAAACGGTATTAAGAAAAAGTGTTATTCGTTCTATTAGGAGTGGCGCCTTGGATTCTTAGAGAAACAAGAACGAATGTCGCACATTGGCCCAGTGTGCCTCTCCCCGGGTGGACTTATAAGTTGCAGTTCTGCTTTGTAGACGCAGAATAGGAGTAAGAGTAACGAAGAGAGTGAAAGCTGAATCAATTCCAGCAAATAATTCTGTTAGCCAGACTAAAGAGTCACCCTAATAATCACTCATTGATATTTGTTTGTACTACTCTCTTTGTAATATATATGTTTAATACTATTCTGTTTTGTGTTTTTATTTCTGCCCCTACAGGACCACATTAACTTGGTGAATAGGTCACAACAACATAGTCCAGGGGATATAGACATTGCTTAGTTTCTGTGACTTAACCCAAAGAGTTGTGAGTTCAATGCCAGGCTACAGCAGTGGTGAACTCAACAAGAGCAAAGAAACTTGCAGGGTTAGAAGGAGATAACTCATGACTTCGAGGCTTTACACAAAGAATGGGGATGATCTACCCCAGTGATTGTAATAAACGTGTCGGTTCAGAATTTCTAGCATCTGAAGAAAGCCGAGGCGTACAACGGCAGAAACGTCTTACAAATGGCAACAAAGATCAGGACAATAGTCCGAATAAAGTAAATACTACCTCATCTCAGAAATATAGACAAATGCTAAATATGGATGAACTTAAATCTGCAATGTTCGAATTTCTTTAAGTTCCAACATGAACAGCAAAACCACCGTAAACTTAAATGGCAAGAAGAGCAACTAGAAATCCAAAAGCAATCTGAAAAAGAACGGCTTGAATATCAAAAACTAATTGAACTCAGACATAATGAACTCAAAGAAATTCTATTTCAAACTCAACAAGAGCAAAGAAACTTGCTTAAACTTGCTTAAAGTGGGAGCAAATTAGTAAAAACGAAAATGCGTTCTCACAAAACTCGATCTGGTGCGCAGTAGACATTTTCACATATTCTCCGGGCGTAGATAAAACCTTCGTCTCCTATTTTAAAAGATTCGAGGATTTATACGCTACGGAATGTATAAATTGGTCGGACTCTAAGAAAGTTCGGCTTCTTCTTCAATAACTGGGCACAACAGAGCACACCAAATTTGTAAATTATATTTTACTCAGTAAAACAAACGAATCGACATTCACTGAAGCGGTTAATTTTCTTACAGAACATTTTAGTCCCAAATCTTTACTCTTTCATAAGAAATGGAAATGTATGAATTTAACCAGAAAGTATAGCGAAGATTTCACTACGTTCGAGCACTGCGACGATTTCAAACTGTCAGAACTGAGTACAAATAATTTCAAGTTTCCCATATTTGTTCAAAGACTCGTTTCAGCTAACGACGCTGAAATTAGACGTAGAGTTCTAAATAAATTTGAAAATGAGCCAAACCTTACACTCCAACAAATTGCTGACGAGTGTCAGAGATTCGTAAGCGTACACCGTAATTCGAAAAATATTGAGAAATATGGCATAGTTCACATAAGGAAAGTACGGAAAAGGAAAAAAAACAAATTGATTATCCCTCTAAATCAAACCAATAATAAAAAAAAAAACAAGACAATTTACTATCTAACCGTGTTTTGTTTGAGGATTATTACATTGGTATAAACATTGCCCTTACCGGAATGAAAAAATGCCTAAATTGTAGCCGTTAATAGCTACGAAAAAAAACAAACAAACAAAATAAAAGCAGACGAACAAACAGGTTAAACCTAAGGAAGTGCGTGCAAGTACAAATACTAAATGTAAATATTAAACAGTCGTTAGATTCTGGTTCAGATTTAACAATACTAAATCTACACACTAGGAAAACGTTGGAAAAAACTTGGAAAAAACTTGGAAAAAACCAACCTTGTTAAGAACTAACCTTAACCCAGATCCGTAACAGGAGAGGCAATCAAATTTACGGGAGAACTTATCACGAATGTATCATTTCAATTAAGGACGTAAAAAGTAAAGACCTTTGTATTAAAAATACGGAAAATTTAAATAGTGGTACATGCCAGTTAATTCATTTTGCCAAAAATTAAAAAACCTGACCACCGAGGGAAATAAATTAATGAAAGATTTAAAAAAAAAACTTTTCCGGAAGTTTTTTCTAGGTCTTGGTTGGTGTAACAGGATGATAGCAAAAATTAAGTGAAAAAAAATGACATCCAGACAGTGTTTGAGTGAAAACGGAATGTGCATTTCACCTCTTTACCAAAAGGAAAAAAAATATCAGGAACTCGATAGACTAGAAAGAATTGGTGTCTTATTGAAAACTGTGTACTGTCTATCGGCCTCACCGACCGTCTATGTGAAAACGTCAAAAGACATTTGGGTTTGCGCTGATTTCTCGACGGTGATTAATGTGGCATCCTCGTGTTAAAGCATGAAAAAAGCATGAAAATGACATTAGAGGATATAAAAAAATGGTATTGGATAACTTTCACGTTCTAATGAACGCTAGCAATTTGCCAACCGTTATATTTGAAGCAGGAAAAATATACAGTAATTTTTAGTAACACAGTTTTCCGGTTATATTTGTTACGAGAACTCACACTCCTGAAGATGATCTCGGAAAGAGGTTGAAAGTACTTGGGTAACTTAAGAAATGAATAAAAATAAGATCTGTCAATGTTAAAGCTCATTTCTGACATCTTTTAATTGTAATACGCGAAAGATTATCCATAAGTATGAACTGAATTTATTAAAAATAAGCAAACATAATTTATTTAATCTGACATGCTTAAAAGAAAATGGGCTGCTAAATACACAAATATATATATATATATATATATATATATATATATATATATATATATATATTACAAGGCGTCTCTTGAACATAGCAAATTCATGTCGACTTTGAAGTGACTACATCCTTATGATGTTCTCAGACGTCAGCGATTTTAGCTGTTATTCCTTTGAAACTTCGAAGTCGACAAGAACCTGATCTGTTAAAGAGACAAACTCTTTATATTCATCAACGACCTATCTCCACCACGATATCTAGCACTTTACGGTGAAAAACCTGCTTGCCAAAATACATTTTATCAGTAAAACCATGGTAAAATCAACAACATTGATGCTAAGCATTATCACATCTAAGCAATATATATATATAAACTCGGTTTGTTTGTTTTCTGATGTAGTGAAGTAGTTTCCTTTGAAGATTATGTTTAGTGTTCAATCCCATGTGAAAAGAGAATATATCAAAGATCTAATTCTCGGTAAGATCCTATCAATTAATCTTGTCCAGTGATAGTTGCCTTTAGAGATCCTTTGAAGATTTTTTTTCGCAGTCTTCTTTCGATGAAGAGATTGCTTATGTTATGTAAAGCAAGACTCGGTGAATCATTCTTGATTTAAAGATTTCTATCATAGGAGGTTCCCTCCGTTTTAAATATGACAATACTTGTAAAGAGAAAGTAGTTATCGCAGTGCTAATTTTTAAGACTAGACTTATATATTTACGATTAGGATCTCTAACGAATATATCAACAATTTAACTATCTGAATATCTGAAACATTATTTTATGCAAAATTTACAGTAATTATTTAATATAAATAATTTACGTTTATACAAAAATATCCTTTCTATACATGTCTTCCCACGAAGTCCTACACGCAAACAAACACAGGCCCACACGTACACACGCAAACAAAATCACACCCACACGTACACGCGCATATACACAATCGGACATTAGCTCAAAATTATATATACATATTCCATTTGTAAACGAGTTACTACACGACCTAGTTTTCTACCATGAGTGGTGTCTTCAGACGTTTTGCAATAAGTGTTTTTACGGTTTTTGTTTAAATGAAAGATCATGTAAAGTTGTTTTGTTAACGCTCACGTTAGTATTAAAAAAAAACACCGTTATGTGAGCGTTCATAAAATATAATCGATAAACAGAAAAATTAGTTATTGCAAATCGCCTGAAGACACCACTAAATGTAGAAACCTAGGTCGCGTAATAGCTCGTTTACACATGGAAAATATTCAACAGTTATAATTGTATAGAAAACGTTTTAGTACAAATGTACACTGGTCTAATTTTATTATGACCAAAAACGAAGTAATTAAACAATCAATATATATATATATATATATATATATGTATATATATATATATAAAAGGACTTAGAATGAACGTCATTTAGTAAATAAGACCTTAGGACTCTTTTGGCCAACACATCATCATAGGTGCTCGTTGGCAAAATTGTAAATGATAAACAGGACACATTAATATTAATTGAAGAAGGGAAGGTGGAACTAGCTTAAAAACAACACTTTAATCAAAATTAATTAAAATAGAAGGGAGATTTAAACGTAAAGGAGCAATAACATTGAATACAAAGGAGTGAATGAAGCTCTCCTGTTTGCGCAGGCTAGGCTGATGTATTTTTAAATACTCAGCCTCCAAAACATATGGTATGCCGAGCGACTGTGTAGAAGAGAAAACCATGCGACTTCATACCAAGAGGCATTTTCAAGTAAATGTTGTCAGATAGTTGAGTCGTAAAATTGCTTGAGTGGTTATATATATATAATTATTAACTAGTTGTGGGTCAGAATTAAATTACACCAAAATAAAATTGTATTAAAATATGTTCAGTACATATATGATGTAGAGCTATTTTCATTTGTAAGTCAGTCGATTACGCAACCATTGGTTTAAAACATTCGGTATTTTATGGCATTTATATCAACTGATTCTTCAACGTTTTTTTTTTTTTTTAACGCACAACAGGAAGGTTCAAGACGCAAAACTGAAAGTTTAAAATAACAGTAATTTCAAAATAAGGCCGGAGTTTTTCAAGAATTGTAAACACTTTAATCCGGGTTTATATGATCTTAAAACATGTTTTTCTATATGTTTACATCCGGACACACGGACACACGGACACACACACACACACACACACACACACACACACACACACACACACACACACACACAATTTCACGCTTACACACCAAATTCCTCAAAAGTCTAACGGTCAAAACGAGACATTCACTTAATTACCAATAACCCCAACCAACCCCCACGACAAAAACGAACCAAATATAAACAGAGAATGATTCCAAACCTTTATTTCCCCTGAGGAAGTGTTTAAATCCAAACACTGAAACAAACATATGATTGTAGGGAAGAGGACATATATAGAAGAAATTATGTACATTTTCTAAAGCATAATTTATAATAACTTAATATATATATATATATATATATATATATATATATATATATATATGACACCAGATCGGCGAATTTCGATCCCTGCCAGAAGCAAGTGGATGTGTCTAGCCAAACTGATGAGCTGTGATACTGCGAAATAAACTTGTATGTGGATCACTAATATATATATATACATATATATATATATACAATCTGTTGGAGAATCAATTGATATAAAACTCTCAAAGATACCGACAATTTGAAAGCAAGGTTTAACTTTTTTAATGAACTCCAAATGAATATGAATATATAAAAAGCTAAATTTTTCTATGCTTAATGGTAACATTGGTGTGATTTTAGTAGTTCATTAACAGAAAGTAATTTTTGGCGAGCAGGATTTTTAGTCATAAAGTGCTCGATATCACGATAGATACTATTGATATTTTCCTGCTTACTTCAAAGTTTTCTGAAATTGTTATTTTGTTGTCTTCACTCTCCAGGTATCAGTAGAAAAAGAAGTGTAAAGATATCATCAAATAATTTTTATAGAAAACCTTAAATAGATCGCAGTTTGCAGTATGAAACAATTTTCTATAAAATAATATTTCCTTAAATTTTAAATTATGTTTAAATGTAAAAAGGCCCTCTTTAACATTTTCTAAGCCGATATATAGGATTTCACCAACTTTCCAAAAAACGACCAAAAATATTTGTAGGCTTTTGGTAAACTAATACAGATATGATTATCCACGAGTAATTCTTCTATCTCTCTCTTCTTAACCCATCCTCTCTTAATCTCTCTCGCCCCAGAAACATTTTCTTACTTCTTTCTCTTCGTTAAACCCAAAGGCCTGATCATAAAAGGTTGTAAAGGACCAGACTTTATATTCTACCTTTAAACCAGTCTATAAAATTTTCAACATGTCCATTAACCACCTCCCTCCTTCTTTTTCTCATTTTTTCTCTTTTTGTTCAAATTCTACTTTACAATTTCCTCTTCTGATTCCTCATTTCCTTACCCCACTTACATCTTACACAAAATTTACCAATATAAGGAAAAGAATTTTCCATCTCCGTTCACACTCTCTGATGGGACATTGTTCTTTCAATGTCGAAACAAAATGTATACTTTTATAGTAGATAATAAGTTGTACATTTCTAAACTATAATTTATAATATATATATATATATATATATATATATATATATATATATTACAGTATTGTTCATTGCATACACTTAGGTTCTAATACCCTTAGGGAAGGTATGAATTTATTTCTTCTCTTTGCTATAGGTGTGTGTGTACCTTTGCGCGTGTCAGTGGGTGTACAAATGTATATATATATATATGTGTCTGCGTCTGTCATGGCGACAGATTTTCCCCACTTCCACAAAAATACACAAATATACGCAACCCTACATATAACCAATTTTTAAAAAAAATAATCAGTTTGTCTGACGATCGCAAGAGCGTGAAACCCAGGGTTACAAACTCACACACACACACACACACACACACATATATATATATATATATATATATGTGTGTGTGTGTGTGTGTGTGTGTGTGTGTGTGTGTGTGTGTGTGTGTGTTATGGACTCTCCCGTCGATTTCGACGTATGAGCGTTTAACTCAGTTAGACTGCCACACAAAGAATTGTTTAAAGTGGTGAAGCCTGTGTAGCACCATCCACACTTTTTGGAACTGCTGATAACAAACAATCGGTGCTGAAGTCTGCCACAGATTGCATGAACAACAATCCTCAGTTATTTAACCCATATCTGTAGGGAAGAAACGGAATAATACCTTTCCCAAAGGTACCAGTGCGTAAGTGAAGCAGAGTGTTCGACTGGAATTGGAACTCAGCTCACCGATTTCCCCCTCCGAGCCGACATCCACTGCACCAAAACGCACATCCGTCAATAACGCTTACAGCACCTGGTATTCCCAATCAGTCAGCCATCCAAGTACTGACCAGGCTCAATGTTGCTTAACTTCGGAGATTTAGCGGGATCCGGTGTAACACCGTGATATGACCGTAATATATGGGGAGAGAAAGAGAAAGAGAATTTTCTGACGATATATATATATATATATATATATATATATATATACACACAAAATTATCTTCTTTCTTAAGTTGATAAATGTTGCCATAACTCTTGTCTTCATTTCACCTTTGGTGTTACAGGGAATTTTTTTTTTGGGGGGGGGGGTTCCATCTCAATACAATTTGGGGTGTTAACTGGCCAGTGGTAAGAGTTGATGTAGTCGCAGGAATTGCATGACAGCCTTATCTGTGTTCACCTGCTTGTGTGGCAGACATAGGGTCTTCCAGTAGCTTTCCTCTTGACTCAGGTCAGTACTACTTCCTCAAGAACTTGACGTAAGCTTCTGTGTTGACCCTAAGGCCCCATTTGAAGATAAATGAACGCATAACGTCGCCATCAGTAGTTAACACCTTCGTAATCACCTTTAGATTCAGCCAACATTTTCAGGACCTCCTGCATTGTTCTCAGATTGGCATCAAATACACTGAAATGCCAGTATTATAGCACCAGGCGAATTCCAATCAGTACAGAATTCAGTTTTTGCTGGAGTGAATCGCAGCATGCTGCTAAGTTTCATCACAGATTGTGAACAAATGACCCTACCACACTTAACTAGCTCAGGCTAGGTGGTCCCATGAAACAGATATCTTAGGCTGTATATCATCTGTTGCACTAGAGTTGTGAATCGGTGGTCACCACCGATGGCCGCGCAACCGACCGTCAAAGAGACGGGGTAATTTTTATCCCTTGAACGAGTGTACACGCTCGGGTAGCCAACGTAAAAACCGACCTTGTGTCACAACTCGTCCTAGTGAGGAGGGGCCAAATATTTACCGTATTGTGCATGACACATTATCAAAAAGAGACAAAAGTGGGAAATTAAAAAATATAAAAATGGATTTTTACCCATCGTACCTTGTATATTCTGAAAAAGAAAAAATAGCTACCAGCAATACGTTTTAGTATTGCTGCTACGTATTTGTTAATTTTAAAAAACTCAATCGCTATCATTCTTTGTTGTAATTATGAAAATATATTTCTGGTATTTTTACTATAAAATGTTTACACTTTCATATACTTCTGACGCCAATTTGGGGTTATCTATTTTCCCATAACTAGAACTCAGGTGTTACCATCTTCAGTCAGAGTCGAAATGGGTACAACAATTTAAGAGGTGGTACCACGCTTCTCAAAACCGCTTGAGAGAGGACTTGGTACCCGATGTAGATTATGGTCATGATCATGACGGGCATTTCAGTGTCAGAACTTCAGAATTTATTTTCAGGACTTGTTAACTAAACTATTTTTTGTTTTTTCACAATAGGATTCGATTTATTTTTGGGGGATTTCAGTTTCAGTATTCGTGACTATTTGCTATATTTTGTAGTATTTGTTGATTTGTTCGGCTACCAGAAATATGAACTAAAATATGTAAACCTCTTTTCCTTATAAAAAAAAAAGAACTGCGAGAAGAGATGATATATTTCTTTGCCGAAAATACGGCTCGTTTAGACTAACATTCACTGACCGTAGGCGAACCATTTCGGCATCGGAGACGGAACTAGAGTTCCAAATCGTTTCACTTTGGTACTTTAGCCTGGAAGCTACCCAAGTTATTACAACCTTATCTCTGCGAAGCAGCAAATCGAAAGGGTGTAGATGAGTTAGAAGCGAGAAGCCGAAGGAAAACGAGAGAAAAAAAAGGATACAAGATGCTTTGGGGTGGGATTGGCCACCATCTCTGTATGATCGATGTTTCGTGAGCAGCCACACTTCGACGGGAATTCACATACCTATTTTCCATTTACGGTTACATTACATGCAGGAGAAATAAATCGATAGAGGTTTGAGAGTCGGGAGTCCGAGCGATATTTATTCGACTTAATATTCACTGGAATTTACCCATATCCGATCTGAGACTCGGCCATATAAGTGAGAGAGGGAGAACGAGATAGAGATAGATAGATAGATAGATAGATAGAGAGAGAGAGAGGGAGAGAGAGAGAGAGAGAAAGAGAGAGAGATACTTGAAGTAAAAATGTGAATTTGTTCAGTATTCAACGTTATAAAATTTATACAGAGACGCAGTTAGCATCGGTTAATATTATGAACTCAGTCAAAATATCGAACGCGTAGTTGATTATATCATATTTATAGGTTTCTGCATTATTCGTATTTCATTACATTTATTTTTTACTCATCACTCTGGCTCTCCACGAACACACACACACACACATACACACACACACACACACACACACACACACACATCTTTACACACGTACACACACATACACACATCTTTAAATACGTACAGACACACACGCACACACACATCTTTACACACGTACACACATCTTTAAATACGTACACACACACGCACACACACATCTTTACACACATATACACACACACACATATATGGCAGCTCGACTCAAGTCACTTTCTCACCCACGAGATGTGGCTTCCCTCTGTCTCTTCTACAAATATCTGTACGACATCTACTCCGACGTGTTTAGCTCCCTGGTGCCGCCTCCCCTCTACTTGAATTTACTCGAGCTACTAGATTGGCAACTAGGTCCCACCCATTTACACCCAAAGTATCAAATGAAGCCACCACTTCTACTCTATTAGCTTCTTTTCTTGCACTTTTCGCCCTTGGAACTCCTTTCTGTATACTTGCTTCTCTGAAAGCTAAAATATCCAAGGGTTTAAATGCAACATCAATTGCCAACAATTAACTCCTTGACTCCTATATTTCTCTTATTCTGTCCTCGACACCCCTTTTGTGTTATTCTCTCTTTTCACTCTACTCTCACGTAAACCTCCTCACACATGTATTCCCATCCTTCTCTTATCCATTTTCTAAAAAACCCTGTTATTTGATCTTCTGTTTGTACGTTCGCCTCTCATATATCTCCCTGCGCACCAGTGATAGTATTGCCTTCCTTAGGGTGAAACGTTTATATATATATATATATATATATATATATATGTGTGTGTGTGTGTGTGTGTGTGTGTGTGTGTGTGTGTGAAATGTGCATGTATATAAATATGAGTATATTGTAATGGTTGTTACAATGATTTATAAAAGCATAATATCACTACACAAAATCTTCGCGTTTCAATTACAATATAAAGCTTTATCGACCACTCTTTATAAACGTAAATGCTTGAACAGTGGCTTTAAAACCTACGTGTTCCATAACTTTCTTACAATATCTATCTATCTATCTATCTATCTATCTATCTATCTTCAATTGGTTATATATATTGTATTATTTATATATTATATATGCGCGGTATTTATTTGAAAGCGATCAATATCTGATAGATCTGACATACTCATATAGGTAGATGTGAGTTTGTGACCCTGGGTTTCATGCTCTTGCGATCGTCAGACAAACGCTCTTTCTCTTCCCATATATATATATATATATATATATATATATATATATATATAAGTGTGTGTGTGTGTGTGTGCATCTCATTACGGTTGAGCACTCTAGAGAGGAAAATTTGGAAAAAGACAGTTACCACTTCGGCTATATATGCATAACCATCTAGCAATGAAATGAGTTCTTTCGGTGACTGCCCTGTGTATACACCGCTTATATATAACACGCTAAAATTTCCCTTCTCTGATTCCGTGAGCCTATGGCTTAATGGGTAGAGACTCCGACTGACACCAAATCGAGAAGCAAGTGGATGTCTAGCCACACTGATAAACTGTGATACAGCGAAACAGGCGTGTATGTGGATGACGAATATATATATATATATATATATATATATATATATATATATGGGCGTGTATAATGATAATATGAACTCTAAAAAGTCTGTCTTCTACTACCTAGCGCCCACTGACGCCAAATTTGGTCGGGTTTCAATCCTAGGTTAAAAGCAATCGGAGTCTAACCGAACTGATGAGACATAATGCAGCGAAACAGATCTGTATGCGGATGACTATATATATATATATATATAGTTATCCGCAGACAGATGTGTTTCGCTGTATCACAGCTATATATATATTCGTTATCCACATACAAGCCTGTTTCGCTGTATCTCAGCTCATCAGTATGGTTAGACAGCCGATTGCTTGTTACCCAGTATTGAAATCCGACCGAATTGGCGTCAGTAAGCGATTCTACCTCTGAGCTTCGGGCGCTCGGTAGAAGGAGGCAGACTATTTAGCGTGTATATTATCATTATGCACACCCAATACACACACACTTACACACACACACTATATATATATATATATATATATATATGTGTGTGTGTGTGTGTGTGTGTGTGTGTGTGTGTGTGTGTGTGGTTCTTGTTGCTAAGATTTGCAATATATATTGAGGAAGTAAATTAAATTTTTTTATATATTTTTGCTGTGAGGACCTGGATAACTATTTAAGTATGTATTAATCAAGCCTATTTTTAGCATCTTTGTTAGTCCTTGGTATAACGCTCCGGCAGAAAGGTCTTTGATCAGAAGACTAGAGGTTTTGAGCGTGGGACCACCTCGTAATTCCTGGTGCTAATTTTAAAATAAATTAATTGAACATTTTAAAAAAAAGAATTGAACGTAGATAATGTTTTTCCTGAATTCGGTTCCTTTATTGTTTTTTCCCTTTTATTATCACCACTAAAAGCTTCACAATCTCTTTCATTCTGATCAAGCCCTTACGTTGTACTGACATTATCACATAACTTGTAAAATCGTTTGCCGATTGGACTCAGTAGTCGCTTTCTGCGATTTACGCATTACTCCTTAGGTATAAATTAAGTTCTCTTGGTTGCTGCCGTGTGTATTCACCACGTAATATAACATTAAAATATCCCCCTCTCTTGGCCGTGCACTGAAAGTTTAGGGGTACAATCTATGACTGATGGGAAATTGGGCGATAGTCGTTATTTTGATCACAAGTTCATTTGCCTGAAAATAGTTAACTTTAGACTCGAAACACGTGTAATACAATTATGGACACTAAATATATCACACAAAACGTAAGTAATATTAACAATAATAGTAACAATATATTTACACTTTAAACAAAATGTTCACGGCTTCTCGCACTTGTTCTTCTATAGTAATTTCTCTCCTTGGAACAACCCCTATGTCTGTTTCCAGTATATATATATATATATATATATATATATTAGCTTCGATTATTTTGTTTGTTTTGTTATGTCTTAATGTAAGATACTCAATAGTAGGTACATCAATATATAGATGTAGCTGTCATTTTAGACGGCATATCGATATAAATATTTTGCTGTCATTTCTGACGGTATGGGCCCACTCGTATAGATAAAGAACATGGCAGAAATCGCAAAAGCAAAAAAATATTAATCACAAAAGAGTAATTGCATTTTGGAATAGACATTAATAAAAAAAATCTAAAAAAGGAAAGAAGATATTTATACATCTATCCATAGCGCAATTGTGTTCGATAGTAAGACCAAACTTTGTTGAATTTAATTTTACTAACAGAAAACCAGAAGAAAGAAAAACTTTTCCGATGGACACAAAAAAGATGTTATCAATATTAAAATTATACATAACTAGCATAACCCGTGGAATTTCCACGGAAGGATAATTATGATTTCCTGGAAAAATTTCACTTTGTCATACTACAAATAATTGTAACGTCTTTAAACATAAAGGTATTGGATAACAAAATAACGATAACACAGAGTGTAATTTTATTAAAATATCTATAAAAGTAATGTCCATAGAAGCTACTTACTCTGTAATCTTGTATTACTAGTGGAACCCGTGGAATTTCCATGGAAGCATAATTATGATTTCCTGGAAAATTTTTCTTTGTCATACTACAAATGATAGAAACGTCTTTAAACATAAAGATATTGGATAATAAAATAATGATAACACAGAGTGTAATTTTATTAAATTATCTATAAAAGTAATGTCCATAGAAGCTATTTTACTGTAATCTTATATTATATTAAGCGGCTTATGCACAGACCATAACCAAAATACTGTACGCTATTTTGTGAGCGATTTTGAAAGAGAAAATGTTTTTTTTTTTCATTACTGAAAAATCATGGCTCCTGTGTCCATTGTAAACAGAAAAGAGCAACTGAGTAATGGCCAAGGTGTAGAGGCCAGCAATTTCGTTTTTAGGTCGCGGGATACGTCAAAACCCTACCTATGTTTACTATATCGTTCAGTACACACGCATATAAACACACGCAATTACTGCTACAACCACCGGCTTAAGCTGCTACTGCTGCGGTAATGCTATAGGCTCTCCTTCCTACTCTCTCACTCTTTACTACCCCTCCGTTTGGCAAAGGTGAGAGAAAGGCTGAAGAGAGATAGAGGGGAAGGAAAAGGCCGTGTAGAGAGTAAGTGGCGTAACAAACGAAGGAACTAAGTAACTAACTAAGGAAGGAACAAGCAGAATTATCATATGATCTTAAGAACATAAACTATGCAGAAGTGAGTGTTGTTAATATATTAAAAATCATGATGGAAGATTTAAGGAAACTTGAATCAAGATAAACAAAATATGAAAGCAAAATGGGAAGGAAATAATATTAACTTGGAGTCAAGATAATCTATAATTATCAGCAAAAGATATTAGATATTAGGGGCATTATAATCTAGCCGACTCACATATTTAAGTATGTTACTATATTGCTAACATATGACAAAAAATGAGATATATTAATTCCTAGACACATAGGTATAGTGATTGTTGTCTTAGTAAAAGCAAATAGTAATATGTCGGATATTTGCTTTTAATACAAAAAAAGTGCGAAACTTTTATATTATATTATTATTATTTTAAATCATTTCACCCCAAGCAAGGTAAAACCACGAGTAGTCTGCAAGGAATTACAGTGAGAAATAAAAAACTGGGTCAGGGTGTACTGAGAAAAGATAAAAAAATGATGGACAGGACTCCTGAAGAAAAAATTTGGAATATTCCAAGAAACACCTATGGAAGCAAAAACTGAACACGTGTTTGACACAATACTAAATTTATCCTGAATGTTGGCATGTTATGATATAAAGCTTGTCTTCAAGATCTATCTATCTATCTATCTATCTATCTATCTATTGTTGGATCCCCACTTTTTCTATGATAATGAACTTGACTTGAGTATACATATACTCCTGCCATAAAGAGTACCCTGACTGTTCCGTAAGTTACCAAGTGTTACCGAAGCTACACAGAGAATACCGCATCAGTAGTCATAATAGCTCTGAGCTTCACTAAACCAGAATAATATTACACGGATGTACTATTTCCATCACAGCTTCACTTCAAAGACTTGTATATATACATTCCTACTAATCGTATTCCTTGGATTACTAACCTGCGTCAAGTTGTATCTTTACATTTAATATAACTTATTTTTCTATCTCAAATATCTGTTTTGTTGTTCATCATTTTGTGCGGTTCTTCACCCGGAATCCTCAGCACTATCTATCTATCTATCTATCTATCTATCTATCTATCTATCTATCTATCTATCTATCTTTCTTTCTTTCTCTCTCTCTCTCTATATATATATATATAAATTTATTCTCAAAACAACCGATAAGAAGGACTTCATTAATTTCTTATTTAATTTTTCCAGTAATTTTTTATGTTTCATTTTGCTAGAGATAAGAAATGTAAAAATATTCTATAATTTTTGCCTTTCCAAGCGCTTTCACCTATTTCACTGGCTATTGTCAAGGATGCTATTTTCCTGTGTTGTTATGTCTTAATATTTGTTTACATTGAGTTTTTGTGTTTTAGTCTTTTTTTAAAAAAATTTTGAAAAATTTCTTTAAAGCTATCTTTAAATTTTTTTCCAGGTGGGCTTCGTGTGAGCGTCTGTGCATTTGTTAAAAAACTTTCAAAACTCCATTCCCACTATTAAATAATGGTAGGAGATCAGTTTCTTAAAAAAAAAATTATATTACATGAGGACATAACAACGGCTGAAACACCTGAAAATAACATACTTGAATATGGCCTGTGAAGAGGCTGAAAGCACTTAGAAAGTCGAAAATTATGAAACATTTTTACATTCCTTTTCTCTAGCAAAAAACATGCAAGAATACTGGAAAAATCAATAAAAAAATCGATAAAATCTTTGTCGTTCTTAATGAAACATCTTTAAATGAATGTTTGCTGACCTAATATACATTTATTAAACTACACGACCCAGCATTCAGCAAGAAACGCTATACCAGCATATTGGTGAAACGACAACTGACAAAGAAATGATTTGCAATATTAATCCCAAAGTACAAAGACACAAGGATATTCTACACAATATAAGTAAATAAAATATGATTACGACAGTATTAATAACTACAGAACATCTTCTCAATCATCTCAGTAGCACTTTAGAACTAAGCCAAAATCACAATAAAAACTTTGAAATCTATATAAAAGAAAATTTCTGTTAAAAATACTGTTATCTAAATTTTCTGTTAAAAACTTTGTAAACTTGTCCAACCAAAACCTCACTGATGCTAATTCTTGAATATCGACCCGAATTTCCACGTCCAGACTCGATATGACCCCATTCAAAAGAAAACTCTACCAATCTATCCAACAGTCAACAAAAGAAATTTTAGTTACATATTACGAAAATCTGAGAGATCTTCTAAAAGCTGAAGGTTTAAAAAAAAAAACGTTTCCTACACAGCAAACACATTAATATGCTAACTAAGATTAGCAGCAAAAGGTTTACGAAACAACACCAATATCATCATTAGACTCGCTGATAAAACCAACAACTATGTAGTTATCAACCGATAAGATTACAAACTAATTTTGCAATCTATCCTATATGACACAATAGAAGTAACTAAATTAAAAAAAAAATCCCACAAATTCATTAAAAAGGCTTATAAACAAATAAATCACAGAAAAAAACGCTGATGTTGGTAGTCAACAATCAAGAAAATTGTCGGTGATTACCAATTGGGATATCTTTATATTACAGCAAAAAACATAAACCAGGTTTTCTCAGACCCATCATATCACAAATACTTACACAGGTATTCCAACTATCTAAAACTTTAAATTTTTTTTTTTTTAATCATTTCACCCCGAGCAAGGCAGAAACGCCACTGATATGCAGGGGGTTACATAAATGTAGAAAGATTAATTAGAAAAGAGTGAGGAGTACAAGCTAGTTAGAAAGGAACAATAGAAAGCTGAGAAAGCAGGTGCAATGACAGATACATGGGCGGAGAGAACGTGAAGATTATACAGGGGAGGGGAGAGAGCTAGAGTCCAGTGGTTAGTAGGTGAGTATTAACTTTGCTTTTAAATTTCTGGAGGTCGGAGCCGTCAGGAAAGCAAGAATACGGGAGTGAGTTCCACAGCGTATAATTTCTCCATATATACCTAACTATTACAACATGGCATCAACTAATGGATTCCTCTATATATTAAAAGCAACCAATCTCAAATGTAACATTCTAGCTTCGCTGGATATTGAAAACGTTTTGCTAAAATCCCAGATGAAAAAAACATTGAATATAATTCGTGACTACCTTTACAAACTTCCATCTATCACTTTTTCAAAAATCTAACCAGGAATCTTTCGGAATCTATTCTCAGTGTCCACCTCACAAACTCCATTTTAGGACAATTATGGCGTTGTGGTGCAGGGTATATCGGCTCGGAACGAGAAATCGGGGAACCGAGTTCGAATTCCAGTTGAATTCGTTGCATTCACTTACGCACAAATACTCTTGGAAAAGGTATTAATCCGTCTCTTCCTTCCAGTTATGGGTTAAATAACAGGACAGATTGGGTTCTATAGCCTTGGGTGGCAACCATTCTACCGCAGAAAACAATGGCAACCTACTGCGGGATAATCCTCTGCCCAGTCAGTGATGTCTGGCACTTAACCGACTGACTGATGGTAACATCTACATACAGAATAGCGGTATCAGTATGGGAAACCCATAAGGTCTTACTTTTTTCGGAATTTTACATTTTTCATATCGAAAACAAAGTGTTTAAAACAACTGAAAAAACGGAGATTTACACAAGGTACGTCAACGACATTTTTGTTTTGATAACAAATATGGACACAATCGTAAATCTAAAATAAAAATGTTGAAAATAACTCCTCGCTGAAATTTAAATATGGACTCATGGACAATAACAAAATCCCGTTTCTTGACGACAATATAAAGGTAAAAACCGACAGATTATATACTGTGTAAAACAATTCACCAGTAAGAAGTCTTGTCTTCTTAACCATAATAAGCAATGCACGGAAAGACATAAAACAGCAGTAATAACGATTTTCTCAAATGGAGCAAAATTCCTCCTTCCAAAAAATATTTTAGAGTGGACTAAAACACATAGACATTAGTTAACAATACTTTTCCTAACTACATCATTGATAAACAAATAAAATTATTCTTACAAAAAATATGATAGTAGTATTAATAATAACACACAACATATCTTATCAATTACAAACAGGACCAATGTTCTTTACAAAAAAATATAAACATCATAATTCTCCTGTAATTCCTCAAAAGCATGTAAAATATATAATATATTATAGAAAATGGAAGACAGAAAAACTTGTTAATTCTAACAAT
>JBBBDQ010001509.1:2132500-2145000 GCA_037127315.1 Ascarosepion bandense | reverse complement strand
GAGAGAGAGAAAGAAATAGACAGATAGATCTGAAAAAACTACAGTAAACTGACAGCAAGATAGATACGGACTGACTGAGTGATATGGATATGAAATGGTTGATATATATATATATATTCTATTTCTTCACTTACAACTCTATCTAAAAGTTAAAAATAAAAAATTGGAGATGAATTACTTCCGAAAGTTTTTGTGACGTAAATTTCTCAAATCTTAACAGTTTTCTATTTTTTTTTTCTCTCTTTTTATTCTTATTTTTATTTCCATTTGGAAAGATGCACGTTGCTGAGGAGATGTAAAGTCTCTCTTAGGGTTTTTATGTCGAAATGTTCATAAAACATTTTTGAATATTGAAAATTATTTTATTCTCTCTCTCTCTCTCTCTCTCTATATATATATATATATATATATATATATATATATATGCAAATGAATAAGGAACGAAGAAAATAATTGCAACGTTTAAAACATTAATTTAAAACAGTGCTGGTATGAAATATTTTGTTAAATAGATTGTAGTTTATACCTGTTCTAAATATATATATATTATTATATAAATTAAATTATGTGTATTTTGGCAGCATTTTTTCATTAATGCAGGTTTCATTGAATTTGTCTATTAATTTTGTGTAGGATCCGTTCATACCGTCTGATATACTTGATGGTGATATCGTTGAAAGACAACAAAAAATCACAGTAATTGTTGATTTTTTTATCGGGTCTAAGCTTTCGGCTCACATAAGCCATTATCAAACAGTAAATATTAACACACAGTAAACATAGAACATTTAAGCTATTAACAATAAAAAGAATTGAATTGAAAATATAAGTCCATCCCTACCGTGGGGGATGGCCGAAGACAGTGACAAAATAGTGGCGTTGTGGTCCCCACATACAAGACTATTTGGCTGCGATTTAGCTCATCAGTGTGGCTAGATACATCTACTTGTTTCTGGCCAGGATCGAAACTTGACCGATTTGGTGCCAGTCGGAGTCGATACCCACTGAGCTATATATCTATATATTTTTAATCCAAAAAGAAAGCAGGTAGGTAAATCCCAAAAACCCGATCCTAATTAATATTAGTTTCATTAATATTCAAATTGATCAAGGTGGAGGACTCAATGCAATTATTATATTCTTATTACAGATTCAATGATAAAATAAAACAATATTTCGATGTTCAAATTCGTTGAATAGTCATTTCTACGAGGAAAACATCGCGTCTTCAGCAACGAAAATATTTATTTAATCGAATTCAAATGACAAAAGATTTTATACCGGCAGAAATCAAAAACAAATTTCATCAGAGAAAAATAAAATGGGTGGGATTAATCATTATTGAATTTAAAGAAGTAAACAGGGAAGCAGACAGATACCTATGTCTATTTTTAGAAGACTCTTCTCTCCCTTGTCTGAGTTGAGAGTTTAAAGTTGAGATTTAGCCATGTCTGGGCGAATAGAAATGTTAGGGTGAACGAAAGGAAAGAAAAGGAAAAAAAGAAAAGAAAAAGGGAAAAAGTGGGAAGGAAGTTAAGAAAAAAAAAAAAGGAAGAACTCTTTTTCCAAAGAAACAAAGGAAACTGTCATCATTCGTGTTGAAGCTAACATTGAAAAAATTGACCAAAGCGATTTTAGTTTAAATAGATAATAAGTGGGACAAATTTTATAGAAAAAAAATTTTGACATACACATCTAAATTTAAACATAATTCTTAAATTTTAGATATAAATTAAGATAATAATTAAAAAAAATAAAAATAATAACAGAAGAATAACGCCAAGAGACGACGTATATGTGATCAGAGAAAGTGTGAATGTATTTGAGTTGCAAACGGCGTCAAGTAGGCAAGTAGTTATTTGGAGCCGTCGATACGCCTTCCACCCCAGATTCGATAGACAGTCTCAAATAGCGAAAGGAGGCTCCAACGAGAGAGAGAGCATACTCTTCCTGAAAATGTCTCCGAAAATCAGTGCTTTTACACTTATTCCTCTCGGATAATAAAGAGAATGAGAAAAAGAAGTAGTCCTTCGTCGATGAAGTCTATAAAATAGTGCTGGAACACAAAAGACCAATTAAGGCACGGAACGCAACAATGTAAATATTTTCATGACAAAAGTTTTTGTTAAGCATTCCCCGTTGATTAATCCACTTCATGTATTTAAGGTCATACAGCGAGACAATATTGAGAGTGTTAGAAGTCCGGCTAGGATTCAACATTGGTGGCCGCAGTCTGAACAATATAAGATGCACAGTTGATAAGGTGCTGATAGCAGACACGGGAACTAAACTACAAAACCGCCTACAGGAAGTAGTCATAGAATATGGGAAAAACGAGCTTTATATATAAACTACAAGAAAACTGAATGTATGGTAATCAGTCAAAAAAAGTATTGCGCGCAACTTCTTCTTCTTCTATGTGCCCTGTCAGTTCAGGACGTAGGCGATCATGGCTCTCCACATCTCCCTATCCCTTGTGGCTCTTAGTATGTTTGCTCCTGTTGCTCCTGGCAACCCCCGTTCCGTCAGCCACCTGATCAGGCCCTGCAAATATGTTATCCGCTGCCTTCCTTTGTCTCTCCTTCCTTCTATCTGTCCAGTCAGTATCAGGTTCTCCAGGCTCTCCTTCTTCATTGCATGTCCCAGGAACTTCAGTTGTCTCTTCCTGATGCTCAGCATCAATTTCCTTTTTGTTGCCATTCTTTCTAACACCTCGTCGTTGCTTGTATGCTCAGTCAACGATATCCGTAGCATCCTTCTGTAGAACCACATTTCGGCTGCTTCCAGTTTTGTCCTCATTTTCAATGATATTGTCCAGCATTCACAGCCGTATTGAAGAACTGACATCACGTAGCAGTCTAGCACTCTTTTCTTCGTTTCTATTGAGATTTTCCTGTGTGTTAGTATTTTGCTCATCTTCTGGAACGCGTCCTTTGTCATGCCAATTCGCCTTCGGATCTCCGTGTCGCACTTTCCATCTCCTGTTAGAACACTTCCTAGGTACTTAAATTAAAAGCAGCAATTGAAGAAAAACACGCCCAGTTGGCGAACAGGAAAGGCCAGACCTCATATTTCTTTGGCGGCTCGACAAAAATTGTTGCAGGTGGGATGTTACTTCACCTGCCATATTTAGCACACATTTCTCCTTCGGATATTCGTTTATTCATGTCCTTGTAAAATAATTTCAATGGTAAAAATTTTCATTCTTTGAATGATATATAAAACCACCATAATGAGTTCTTTATCGAGAAATCACCAACCTTCTGGGAAGAAGGAACCTTTTAAGTCGAAGGAAATATGGAGAAAGTTTCTGCAACAAAATGGTTCATATTTAGTTGAATAAATATCTAATGGTAAAACTTTGTTTTGGGTTTTAATTTCCCTTAAAATGAATTTTCGGGCAACCTAATAGAATTACACTAATTCCTATTTGAAAAAAATAATTCCCGCATCCACAATATTTCCACTACAACATATCTCTCCCTAAAGTAAAAATAATGAAATGCAGGGAGAAGAAATCAAAGGGGCGTAAATCATGAGTCTTAAAAATTTAAATATTCAAATATAGCGTGTACATAAAAATGTATGGAAAATTAAAATTTTAAAACTTAAAAAAAATAAAAAATAGAAAAAATAAAAATAATAAATAGCCTAAAATGCCAAACCCAAGAAGAGGAAACTAAAATCTAGCAAGTACAGAATTTTAAATGCCTGGTAAGTGTGATAACATTGGATAGAATGGGCGAGACTGAAATATTGGTATGGCCAAGGATGCATTCCAGAAGCTGAATAGAGTATTGAGCGGGAAATTGTGCTAAAAACAAAGAAGAGAGTATTGGATTGTTATGAGATGCCTGTCCTTCAATATGGTAATGAATGCTGGACAACCTCATCAAAGATGAAGGAAAGACTTGAAACAACCGAAATGCGGTTCTACAGAAGCATACAGGATATAAAGTAAGGGATTAATTCCATATTATAATCAATATATAAACTGACCCCACACTTTGTGGTCACACCAGTTTTTATACATTTATATTCCTGAGATTCAAAAGCACAAGCATGCATTCCAAAAGCTGAGTAAAGTATTAAGAGACAGGAAAATTTCGCTGAAGACAAAGAAGCGAGTACTGGACTGTTATGTGATGACTGTCCTTCAATACGGCATTGAATACTGGACAATCTCGTCAAAGATGGAGAAAAGACATGAAGCAACCGAAATGTAGTTCTACAAAAGCATACTGGTTATAAAATGGGGGATTCATTTCATATTACAATCAATATATAAACTGACCCCTCACTTTGTGGTTACATCAGTTTCTATACATTTATATTCCTGAGATCCAAAAGCACAAGGATGCATTCCAGAAGCTGAAAAGAGTCTTGAGAGACAAGAAGATTACGCCGGAAAGAAAGAATATAGTATTGCATTGTATGATATATGTCCTTCAATTTGACAGTAAATGCTGGACAATCTCATCAAAAAAGGAAAAAAGACTTAAAGTAAAAGAAATGTGGTTCTACAGAAGGATGCTGAGGATATCATGGCAGAACATATGAGCATGATGAGGTTTTGGAGAGGATTGACATAAAAAGGAAATTTTGACTTAATATCAGACAAAGATACCTGAAGGTTTTTGAAACACGTAATGAGGAAGGACGGTCTAGAGGATCTGATATCCACGAGACGTACAAAGAGAAAACACGACAAAGGAAAGCAACTCGTGATATACTTGAGAGGAATGTAAATGGATGGCGGAGCGGGGTTTGAGCGGAATTACAGAAGAATGGATGTTAAGAGCTACAAGAGATAGAAAGATGTGGAGAGCTATGATCGCCTCCATCCTGAAGGGACACGGCATATAAAAGAAGAAGAAGAAGAAGAAGAAGAAGAAGAAGAATAGATTGGCAGTTAGATTTCATTATTTTACAATTAAACTGCTAGATTTAATTAGAATTGACGTTATTCAAATTGATTCCTCTTTCTTTCTTCTTCTTCCCCATCGTCGAAATGTGGCCTCCCTTTGTCTGTTCTATAAATACTTTCATGGCTTCTGCTCGGACGAACTTAAGTCACTGATGTCTCCTCAACAGATGTTTACTCGTGCAACCAGACTGGCCACTGGGTCCCACCCATTCACAGTCAGGTTAGCCAAATGCAGACGACAATTCTACTCCTACAGCTTCTTCTCTCGCACTTCCCGCCTGTGGAACTCGGTCCCGTATTCTTGCTTTCCGGACGGCTACAACCTCCAGAAATTTAAATGCAAAGTCAATACTCATCTACTAACCACTGGACTCTAGCTTTCTCCCCACCCCCGTATAACCTTCCATTTCTCTCCACCTATGTATCTGTCATCGCACCTGCTTTCTCAGCTTTCTGTTGTTCCTTTCTAACTAGTTTGTACTCCTCACTCTTTTCTAATTAATCTTTTTATATTTATGTAGCCCCCTGCACATCAGTGGCATTTCCGCATTGCTAGGGGTGAAATGATTAAAAAAAATATGTTTTCACTTTTCTTCACTATCAGTAATATTTCTGTTTTTATTTTATTTTATTTTATTTTTTTTGCTTTATCACCTTTATGGCCTGAATATTATTTTTTAAAAATTCATAGCAATATGGGGCAGAGAACATTGGCATAGAACAATTGAAATTTGTTACTGTATTACCTTGTCAAATGATTACTATTTCCAACTCATTTGGACAAACGACCTTATGACCCATAGAACTGGGAATATTACTCATTTTGTGTTGAGGAAGTAGTAGTAAGCTATGCATTGATCGTGTCTGCAATTCGTGTGTTGAGTTGACGCAGTAAAGATTTTTTGAGTTTGCTGTTGGAGTTTGCAATGACAATAAATTTATATAGTTGTAGACATTTGTCCTCAGCCTATTTCAAGATTTGATGGCTTCATCCAAAAAGTTATCGCAGTCAATTATGGTGTGAATAAGATTTTTTTTGTGGGGAATACTCTGCTCTACACAGAGCAAATCAATTGCCACACCACAGACGTCAGATTAAAATAGCAGTGATCATGTAAGAAAGACATTAATCTCCACTAAATTCCGAACAGCCACAAATAAAAAATATCGGTCCAGTTTTAGAACAACCTCGATAGTTACTCGGTAAAATTATCAACATTTATTCCAGCAGCTCGGAGGCTACATTGCAAAATTATCTAGAAGTAATTATTTTTTTATTATTTTTTTTAATCATCTCACCCCAAGCAAGGCATTCCACTGCCACTATTGCGCATGGGGCTACATAGGGGAAGGTAAAGAGAAGGAGTGGTTAGACATAGGGAATATCAGGAGGAAGGTGTCAGATGAGTAAGGATACCGAGGATGAAGGTTGGGCAGATGGGAAGAGTGTTTGATAGAACGGGAGCAGGTTAGTGTGTTAAGAGGTGTCTATTGACCTTACATTTAAACTCCTGGAGATTGTAGCCGTCGGGGAAGCAATCGTGTGGAAGGGAATTCCACAGTCGGGAAGTGCGAGGAAAGAAATTGTTGGAGTAGAAGTTGCGGTTGCATTTTATCGGTTTCACTGTAAAAGGTGGGATCTAGTTGCTAATCTAGTATCTCATTCAAATTCGTATTTAGCGGGCACCAGTGATCTAAGTTCATCGGAGCAGAAGCCATGAAAGTATTTATAGAAGAGACACAGGGAAGCCACGTCGCGCCGGTGTCTAAAAAACTTCCGGGCCTTACACAGAGAACCGACTTTTATAGCAGCGGATTTAGCAATGGATTCATTCCATTTGAGGTCCGCTGAAAGTGTGAGATCAAGGAGGCGTAATGTTTTACTCTCTGGGAGGCAAGCCTGGTCATGCTAATGGGAGGTAGGTGAGATTGTCGATGATGGTTAATTGAGAGTAGCTTCGTTTTAGAAGCATTAAAATTTACTAGCCATTTCTTACCCCAGTCCAATATGGACTGGAGGTCTTTTCCAATCTCGGCTGCGAGGTTAGCTTTGACGCCTACACCAGATTTTTGTAGGTAATTTTTCTGTAAGCAATTTTTCAAATGAAAGAAAGAGGTTTTTCTTATTAAGATGCTGTATCTAATGTTAAATTATTTCAGTTTATCTAAGTGGCAATTTTTGGGAAGAAACTGTCTGAGAAGATAGATGTAGAATTTTCATATATATATATAGTTATAGTTTAGAACACGTATAAATTATAATTTACTACAAAGTGTACATTTTATGTCTTATATCGAAAAAACTCATCAGGTAGTTAATAATGATGGTACTAAACGTTATTTTTCAAAAAGAAGATTAAAAAATCTCACTTCCCCCTTATTTTTTTAAAAATTGTACAAGATAAAGGATAGAAAAAAATGAAAAACAAAAAAAATCGAAAAAAGAGGGGGTAAAACAAAAAGGAAAAAGAGATACATAGGAAATAAAGAGAGTTGGAAGAGAGGAGAGAAAGAAAGAGCTAAGAGGAGAGAGCCGATGATAACGGCTGAGAGAGAAATAGATCCAAAATTTGGTAGGAGGTGAAATATAGATAGATACATAAGTGTCACGTGATGTCTGGGCTTAACAAAAAGGAAAAAGTGAGAAAATGCATGGAGTGAAGAAAGTGTGTGTGTGTGGAGGGAAAGACAGTAAAAGACGTAAAAGGAACAGAAATATCAAACAATTGGCTGGAAGAGGACTGCAGTTAGTTACATTTATTTTTACACAGTATACACTGAAACTTTTCGCATTTATTTTATAAATAATGATGAAATCACATACACAAACATATGAATTATTTAAAAAACGCAGATCTAGGTATATTTAGAAGTATAGTGGGTAATCCGTTCTAGTGAAGAGTAGTTGTGTGTTGAAATCAGATTAACTGAATTTAGCCTAGTTAGTAGATAGCCAACTATAATGGCTGGGGTATAAACAAGAAAATCAAATTGAGTATAGAACCAATATTTATATATACATAGATATCAATTAAGGCTTTTTGCAAATAAAGTAATGTCTTTAGGATGGGTTCGAATGACGTTAAAATGTTCATAGCAATAAATGCTGAAAAAAGAGGTTGTGCGTATGTATGTGAGAGCGTTTGTCAGTTAGGAATGTCTGGTGTTTTCCGCTCCGTAGATCGAGTAAGTAGCTCAGGGGACAGTGAAGAAGAAGGTGAGAGAAAGGATAGACGAACATGGTATGATTGCTTGATGAGGTCAAAGGACGTGCTAATTACGCTCGTACTTTCTCAACTGGCGATGCTTTTTGTGTCGGCTTTTTATTTCGTCTTTGTGGGTCCCAGCAGTTCATTTGAGAATTCACACCCGTGTTTAAATCTGGGCTTCTCATTGGACGATAAATAAATTTTGCGTAGGCTCGCGGAAAGGAATTTGATATTTATTAATTTTTTGTTTTCTGCCGAAACATATGCGTGGAGCCGGGTGCGCAAAGACCAGTTTTGGTCATTTGCTTTCTGGTCCTCAGAGGGCAAACATCCGGTCCCTCGCTTTGCTCGGTATCACCACAGAAAAAACACACAAAAATATAAATTCATTAGTGCTAATACAATAAATTGGTGCAGTAAATTAAAAATTTCGAAATTAAAAATTTCAAAATTAAAAATTAATTTATATAAAAAAAAATTCAGAAGTATAATATACCAGGAGAGATATCATACAGTTAGAAATGAATATCGTGGTACTAAGATTGATACTATAAAGGTTTATCGTTTCTAGAGATCCGAACTTTAGATTTAGTAATTTTAACAAGATTGTAAGGTTAGTTCTTTAATGTGCTTGCAATTTGCTGTGGTTTCATACCTCTGGTTTAGTAATATATCACTCCTCATGTATTTAATGATTTATAGTTTTTCATGTAGACAAAGGAAACGTGGTTCTTTTACTGATCTAGATGTTTTAGTCTGCTTGAGGATTTTCCATTTAACTTTAGGTGTCTTTTTTTCGTTTTTTAATTTCCAAAAATATTTAGAAAAGTGATGTCATATTTTGTTTGTCCTTTTTGTTGAGGGATGAGAAGTGATTATCAAAGCGTTTTTTGAAAAATATTCGTAGTATTTTCTATATAAATTTTAGCATCTTTAGGATTTTCGATGGATGAAATCGAACACATATATTCCAGGGATTTTGTTAAGCATTTATTCGGTAGTGAACATTGGTTCGGGTTTCTACAATTAAAAAAAGTTATTATTATGGAGCAAACTGACATGGGTGTTAGAGTTGTTTTTGTTGCATGATTTCAAAATTTATTGTTATATAATTTAATCATATTTTTAAGTTGTTGGAGCAGCTATAACTCAGTTTTATTGTATTCCTATTGAAAATTTTGCTTAAACGATTATTTTGGGGGAAAGATTTATGTATTAGTTTAAGAAATTTATGTCCCAGTTTAAAATTAACTAACTGATTAAATGGAGGGTTATGCCATACGATTCTCCTGCTTCTGTTTTTCCTTTTTGAGCTACTAAATTTTTCCACAAAATTGATCTCGGAAGATCGATAATCGTTGTCTCTAAGAATTTTATCGTAAGTTGTTTAGTGCTTATCGAATATTTCCTTATTGTTTGTTAATGCTACGTTAAACTGATGCTGGAATATGTTTGATAACGAATGGTGGGTGATTAGAGCTAGGGTTTATATAGATTGGGTTATATATATATATATATATATATATATATATATATATATATATAGAGAGAGAGAGAGAGAGAGAGAGGAAAAAATGAATAACCCGTAAAAACGGAGAGAATAACCCAAAAAAAGTCTAATATAAAATATTAAATTTAAAAATAGTGAGCTTAATGTATATTATTCAGAGCAGTATAAGATATCGACAAAATAACTTAACACATAACTAAACGGTTATAAATTCAAAGTTTATTTCGACAGTTGTCATAAGTACAAACTACTTTTCAGACCCGATAGATCAAATAGTTGCATTTCAATCAGTATATTAAAAAAAATGTTGGTTTACACATAGAGAAAATATTGTTAGGTGAAAGGTAAATGTGTTAAATATTACGGCAACAGATAATGGAAATATCAGAAAAATAAAAAATAAAACACAAACACCAATTCACATCAAAGAATAAATTATGGAAACAAAATATTAAGCAAGAACGAAAAAAGGGATATAACCGGAAACCTAATACAAACATGCACATGCACAAAACATGCAAATATAAAAAGCCGCATATGCAAAAAATATTATACACACAACGCATACAAAACTAAAATGAAAATGAAGTAGAAATAGAAATAATATTAAAGAAAAACGGCCCCTTACGGTATAATATAAATTACAGTCACAGGCACACACACACACACACACACACACACACACATATATATATATATATAGCTTATCAAGGCAGCTGTTTTATTCATGAGCCGAAAGCTTAGAACCAACTTAATAAAAAAGTGTACAAATTTTAGAGAATTTTTGTCTTTATTTTCATCTGAAATCAAACTCAACATACGATGTTTAGAACGGCTTATGATTAAACATAATAAACATTCATTGTCTCTTATATTTAACAGTATATCTTTAGAATATATATATATATATATATATACATATATATATATATATATATAACATTTGAGATTTAAAAAAGAAATCACTTGACCGGCGGTCGAGAACGAGGGAAAATTTACTAGCCCCAAAATCATTTTACTCGATCGACTCCATTTTCTTAATAGTCGCCTTACGTAAACCCAGCGTGAATCGCTAACGGAAAGCAAAAAATGAAATTTTAATTAAAATTTCGAACGTGTTCAAAGGATTTTGATCTTTCTTCTTAATAACATAAACATTTTGATGATAAAATTTTGTTTTCATTAAGTTTGAGTCTTTGTAAAATCATGATATGCTGTATTTTTTTTTTTTTACAAATGAGTGGAGATACTTAAATTCTCAACGATTTTCTATAAAAAAATTACTTACTTGTAAAATTTGTCTTTCATTGCGTGGTTGAAAGAAGTATGCATATTTTTTTTTGTTTCTTTCAAATGTTCGTTTTTATTTTTCATAAGCGGGGAGGAAATATAGGATATTTTTCCAAGTGAGCTTTAATCTGGGCTCGACTCTGGAAGCGTTAATTAAACGAATGTTTACACTGACCGGGACGATAAATGCCAAGAGTTCAATAATATCATTGTAAGTTAAAGTAACTTATGAATCTTCAATAGAATACTTTTGGGTTGTGAAAGAATCGGATTTCCTTTTTCATTGCGAGAATTTTAGTCGACCTGCGGGCGAGTAAATCAATAAAATTTAATCGCCCAATTAAGGTTGGAATCGTCTGAATTGATCGGACGAGTGAAATCTCAAAGACTATATATATATATGTATATATAAAAGAGATTATATCTATACTCATGTTGAAACACCTTCGACCAATCTACGAAGAAGGGAAAAAACGGTTTTAAAAAAGAAAGAGCTAAGTACATGAACATCAGTCAAAAGTGTTCGGACCGAGTCAGCACGTAGACCAAAGAAAAAAAAACACAATACGAGTAACTAACTAACTAACAAAAAGTGCTCAATACTGAGGTAGAGCGGAATAAGTAAAGATTACCTAGCGAGCCAGACGGACCTACCTAGGTTTCACCTAAACGGATCGTCAGGGAAAGCTGGCTCTTTCAGCTTTCCCTGACGATCCGTTTAGGTGAAACATAAGTAGGTCCGTCTGGTTCACTAGGTATATATATATATATATATAGCAGCAAATATCCAGGAGAATATTTTTAAATAATCCTAGAGGATAGTTTTAATATTGTTTAAATATTAAAATAGAGAGCTCAAGTTAAATTTGATTTACAGAGCAGATATTCATTTATTTATTTGTTAATTCAGATCACATTTAGAGTGAGTAGCTATCTCAACATGTCAGTTCCAGAAGAAAAAAATTATACCGGAAGCAAGGGTTATTGTTTTACTAACGCTTTTGTAGCTGAAAGAAGAGAGGCTTATTATGAAAATATACACCACGGCAAAACAGGGAATCTGGTGCCAGGCTAGTAAGTCAGAGATATCGCCTGTGCTCACAATATATGGCTACTAATATGGTCAGTTCACATGGACGATTGAAAGAGTGGGACATTTCATTGCAAAAATAGGAAGACGGAAACTCGAATTCAAGACAATGAATTCCGGCGACTCTACTTAAACGTTAATATAGATATCACAAAATACATCTTAAATAAACATGTAAATAAATTAACAACATTTAATAAAACCACTTAAAAATAGCTAAAAAAATAGCTTTGGACAATAGACAATGTGAACAAACTTTTACACTCCTATATCTTCAGCAAACGGAAAATCTAAAAATATATTAGAAAAACTATATATATATATATATATATATATATATGTATACCGTTTTTCTAATATATCATATTAGAAAATATAATAGGAAAAAAATATATACATACATATATAGAATAGACCAAGCTCTCGACAAGAATGGTGAAGCCCGAACCGTCGCCTTGGATATCTCTAAGGCAT